>JAJOOF010003479.1:0-26556 GCA_029582545.1 Solanum lignicaule | reverse complement strand
TATGTTGAAACAGATGCGTTATTCTGTAGTACATATAACACATAATTGACATATGTTGGAACATATGCAATATTCTGTTGTAAAATCTAACACATAATTGACATATGTTGGAACATATGCAATATTTTTTTATAGGTAGCAACACATAATTAAATAAATCACACATTTTATATAAATAACATAACATAAGTTGATTCAAATTAAGATAAGAAGATAGGGAACATCATCCTCAAATAAAAAAGAACATTCATTAAAATTCAACAACACTTATGGAGCATTTCGATTTGGGAATGTAGTTCTTTTGTGGCCAAAGTCCCTACATACGGAACACTTATTTTTTCTTGTTGGAAATGATTCACCAACTCCATGCTGTCTCTTATATTTCCTTCTTCCAGGTTTGCTTGGATCAACATATGGAGAAGGTATTTCTCTCTCTATGATATCCAAAGGGACAATCCAAGAATCTTCAGGTGACACTGGGTGAATTTCAATGAACATTAAACCTTCTCTCATGGATTCACCGCCATTGAAGATTGAAATTATGGCAAGCACATAGGATGCACCAATGTGGCCACCCTCTGCTGCTTGATTAATCATTCCCAATGCAGTTGGATCGTTACGGTTGAAAACATCAAACTACAGAAGAAATAACACATTTAAAAGGTAAAATACATTGATAAACACGTGAATACATACGAAAAACATAAAAAATTACCACGCCTTTTCTGTATAAGGCTTCTAAATTCCCCGATGCTCTGCACATTTCCAGGAAAGAAATGGCATCTTGAACTATCGACCATCTACGATAGGGAAAGTTGACCAATGTTACCTTTTGATATACAGAAGGTTCATTAGCGACTTGATTGAGGACCCTGGAACTGAGAAATCAAATCAAATAGTTAGGAAATCAAATTAAAGAGCGAAAATTGATTAATACATACATACCTTAATTTAACCCTCATTAAATCTTTGAGGGAGTAGAAAGCAATCCTTTCAACGATATCAATTAGTAGTTCCCTTGGAAGTGATTCAATGTAGTTTTTTTACTCCTAGTCATTTTCTTCTTCCTTTCCATCTTGGAGAAAATTAAATGAAAGGACCTTTTGTTGTTGTGTTCTTATATAATGCCAGGAAATGTGTGAAAAGTTGCAACTTCTGAAGACGAACAAAAGAGAAGAGAAGAGACACAACTTTTGACTTTTCAAATGAAAGTACTTATTTTTTTGGAAAAAGGATAAAATATGAAGAGTTGTAATTAATTTTTTTCTTGAAAGTTGTTTCAATGACAGTAATGATTGATTGATGGTTACACACCTTACACGTAATTATTTATTAGAAATATGTTGGAACATATGCGTTTTCTGGGGTACTTGTAACATATAATTGACATATGTTGGAGCATATGCAATATTACGTTGTAAGATCTAACACATAATTAATATATGTTGAAACAGATGCGTTATTCTGTAGTACATATAACACATAATTGACATATGTTGGAACATATGCAATATTCTGTTGTAAAATCTAACACATAATTGACATATGTTGGAACATATGCAATATTTTTTTATAGGTAGCAACACATAATTAAATAAATCACACATTTTATATAAATAACATAACATAAGTTGATTCAAATTAAGATAAGAAGATAGGGAACATCATCCTCAAATAAAAAAGAACATTCATTAAAATTCGACAACACTTATGGAGCATTTCGATTTGGGAATGTAGTTCTTTTGTGGCCAAAGTCCCTACATACGGAACACTTATTTTTTCTTGTTGGAAATGATTCACCAACTCCATGCTGTCTCTTATATTTCCTTCTTCCAGGTTTGCTTGGATCAACATATGGAGAAGGTATTTCTCTCTCTATGATATCCAAAGGGACAATCCAAGAATCTTCAGGTGACACCGGGTGAATTTCCTCACAATATGCCATTATGTATTTTTTCACTAAATAATATGGAGAGGAGTACTCATAAATTTCCAAAATCGACACCATATTGGGCTCGAAGTGCTGCCATGGCATGTGGACAAGTTATTTTGTCCAAGTCAAAAAATCTGCAAGTACAAGTTCTTTTTCGTAGATCCACTGTAGCAACATCACCATGACCAGTGACACTGAACTTGTAGTTAGCGATTTGATGAGCCAACAACTTGTTGCCCGCGTTGACATACTTTGATAGGTCTTTTTCAATTGAAGGAACAAATCTATTTGCAGAGTTCACCATCTCCATACGCCTCTGGTGAAATAAAAGCTCAAATCTCCTGTTTATTTCATCAAATAGAGCAATAATGAGAAATTCTCTTTCAACATCAAACATAGAGTTCACCGACTCCGTGATGTTTGACGTCATAATGTTACATTTACACAACAAAAAATAAAAATCAGTCAAAACACATAAAATTACAATAAACTCAAACGAGATGGTATAGACAATAAAGTACCTATTTCCCGGGCAAAATGCCCTGCTCCACATGTGGAATCCAATACTTTCAAGAGTTTCAGCCGCCTTTGGTACCAAATCTCTTATTTGATTGAAATGGTCATTGAACTCACGCCTATCGTATGCCTTTGCTGCTTTATAAAAATGGGTCACTTCCTTTGAATTGTGAAAGTTATTTCGAATATTTTCCCCAAGGTGTCTCATGCAACAATCATAATGAGATGCAGGGTAGATAGTCGAAACCATCTTTCGAATACTTGGATGCCTATCAGAAATAATGGACAACTCATCAGTATCATCTACAAAGCTTCTCATATTTTGAAAAAATTATTCGTATGAGGCATCACATTCCTTGTCCACAACACATAAAGCCACTGGAAATATATGATTCTCAGCATCTTGTGCCATCGTCGATAGCAAAACTCCTTCACACTTGCTCCTCAGGAATGTCCCATCAACGGCTATTACTTTTTTCGTTTCTTGAAAATCAGTTATCCAAGCGGCATATGATACAAAGAAGTACTTGAACCTCCCATTTTCATCGAGCGACAATGTCGTCTTACTTCCTGGATTTGCAACTTCAAGCATATAACGGTATGCATTAGGCACTGCATATCTGTGCTCATGTGTTCCCCTAACATTAGACTTAACATGCTCCATGCCCTTATAAATCTTCCAATAGCTTACCTTACAACCCAATTCTGTGCGGAGTTGATTTGACATGTCTCTTGTGGATGGGACTTTACCATTGGGAAGCCTATTTTCAAAGTACTTACCTATGAATTTTATCATGGCATGGGGATTATGGCTTGCAAGATGCTCTGAACCACACGTATGGTACTTTTCATAGATTCTAATGACAAACCTGTCGCTATTTGTAAATTTCACAGCCCTCAGCCACCAATTGCACTCCGGATATGAACATTTAAAAGAAAACACATTACGAGAATTGATCACCTTTTTCAGTCTAAAATCTTTTTTCAAGCAAGCAATTTTTAATGAATTTGCCAGTTCTTCCTTGTTCTTGAATGTCATTCCTTTATAAAAACCGATTTCATCATCTCGAACATTATTCACACGTGATGATTGAGAAGAACATGGAATGTTGCTGCCAACAATAGGTGTAGGAGGATTGTTGCTCTCAAAGTCCGGCACTTCATCTTTTCCAATTTCAGCATCGTGATTATTCATGTCCACACCATCTAATTCATCATTTAACACATCTTGTTGGTCTTCTTCTAGATTATGATCCTCCTCGATAGGATTTTCATCCACGTAGACTCTTAATATGTGCGGTCTCTCTGCTCCTCCCAAACAAACAAGCAAACTAGGCTGATCAGTTATTTTAAAAGGTAAGACCTTCTCATTATGAAAAAAAATGGGGAATGTAACTCATGACAAGATCTTTCAGTTGACAATTGTATCCACATTTTTGCATGACTAAATTCACAAAATCATCATACAAAATATTTCTTTCAACAGTCATCCCTACCGACCCTCCCCGTTTCTTACCATCCTTCCAATGCCAAATGTATCATTTTTTCTTCTCGACCCATTCACCACGACAATCAATCCCTACAAATAATCCCTCCATTTATTGTACCTGAAGAAATTAATTAAAAAACAATTAGTACTAATGAAGAAATGTGCAAGTCATATGACTATTATGTGGCGACATGTAAGTCATATGTTGTTACATATAATTGATATGTTGTGACAAATAAATCACATGTGGCAATATGTGTAAGTTATATGTCATAACATATGGCTATTCTATTGCGAAATGTAAGTTATATGTTGCTACATATAACTATTCTGTTGCGAAACATAAATCACATGTTGTGACAAAATGTGTAAGTCATATGTTGCAACAAATGACTATTATGTGGCGACATGTAAGTCATATGTTGCTACATATAACTGATATGTTGTGAAAAATAAATCACATGTGGCAACATGTGTAAGTTATATATAGCAACATATGGCTATCCTGTTGCGAAATATGTCATATGTTGCAACATATGACTATTCTGTTGCGATTGAAATAACCTTTCTGTTGCAACATAATAGCCATCTATTGGAAACGTGAATGCAAATTATTGAAAAAATTGCGGCAACTCAGATGATGATGAATGATTTCAAAGAACTGTTAATTTTACTTACCAAAATAATGGTGTGTGAACCCAATCAATTATGAAGTAAATCCAATTGATACAAAATGAAATTTTGTCCACTAATTAGATTAGCTAAATTTGATTCAAGAAGATGAAAAGAAGAAGAAACAATCTCAAGGACTAGCATCCAAGACCAACAATGTACGAAAAGAAGAAGAAGAAGATGAAGAGAACGGGAAGAAAGACAAGCAAGCAAGCAAGAAGAGAGCAAGAACAAAGCAGAAGAAGAATAAGAAGAGGAATACCAGGGGAGGCGAGGGAAAATGTTTTATTTCTCACCTTTTGGTACAACTCGCTGGTGGCTTCCCTCCAATTTTGGTTCCCACCAAAATTGGTTAAATTAGGTTTTAGTCATTTACCCTTTTACCCCTCCTTTAATTCAATGGACCAAACTGCCAACTTATAAATTTGAGGGCAACTCCACAATCCTTAATCATTAATCACATAATTGTCACCTACACTCAATAATTAAGACTTATGTCACTCCCCCCCCCCCCCCCTTTTATTTTGACACCTTAATGTCACCTTTAATTCAAAGTCCCAAGAAAGAGAGATTAAATTATGGCCGTTCATCGATATCGATACAAAATAAATGGATGAGATTAAAATTATATTTTATTTGATTAGAATTGGCTAGAAATGATATGATTTTTTGTAACAATAAATGGTTAGAATTGACATAAATTGGATAAAAAATTATATGATTTAAATAATTTGGAGAAAGATTAAATGACTCACTACTTAATTAATAACATATTACACATAATAATAAAATTCATATAAAATAAACATACTTAAATATTATAAATATTAAATAGATAAACAAATTAATTATTTTAAATTTAGTAAACGATAAATATAATAATAATAGAATAATAATAATAATAATAATAATTTTGTAAATCATGATTATTAAAGTATATAATCATTTAAATATAAATTTAAACATGTAATAAAAGAAATCGATTTTAAAATAAGTATTTAATTGAATAGCAATTTGGAAAGGGTTATAGGTCGGTCAAAATTGAATGTCAACATTTCTTATACAAATTTGAAATACAATAATTTATTTTGCTAAGGTTCCAAAGTTATGATACAAATCTAATGGTTCAATCAAACACCATTTGAAGCTCATTTGATTCATATGGTAGTATGGTACATTAAATGTTCATTACATTAAAACACAATCTTCGAACTAGCACCCAAAACTCATTTGAAAGCCCCTAGATGCAAGTCAATAGTGCAAATATATCATAACATACGTTTCAAACTTGTTGGAATAATCAAATCATCCATACGATGTTGTATTGACCAAACATTGATCATGGTCAAACTTAATTTTCTGAAAACTCAAATTAATAATCAAAGGCCCAAGTCACTCGTAAACACCTTGGGGCCCGTAATAATCATCCAACTAAGTTAAAGAACATCTTTCGGATCTAACGAAAGTATTAGAACACAAAACTAACCTCGTTTATATATCCAAAATGTTGACTTTGATCAAACTTTTCAAATTTTAAAATTGAAAATCCCAACCAATGCTGATTTAATCATCTCAAAAATTGTGTCACTCATTTTTGCAAGTCATAAACAACAAAATAAAGCTATAAAAAAGTTCTAATTGAAAAATGAGTTTTAAGGAACAAAACAAACATACATATTATTACACTATCTAAGGATTAGGTACCGAAACTGTAGCGTCCACGTAAATATTCGAGCATGTATAATACTTTACCACTACATTGCCTTATTATAATATATTGAAATCCTAGTCGTTTAATTTCTTTCAAAACGGGTGTGTTCATTTTACTATGTTTAATTTTTTTACGTTAATGGGAAATAGTTAATTAAAAATTCATATAAACACTCCACACTTTTGTAAACTATTAGAACACGAAAGTGACCACATTAATTTTAAATGTTGACTTTGGTCAAACTTTTCAAATTTCAATAATGGAAACTTCAACCAATTATGATTTGATCACCTCAAAAATCGTATCACTTATTTACGCAAGTCATAAACAACACAATGAAGCTATGCAAATTTTAAAATTGAAAAAATGAGTTTAAAGAAACAAAATGATCATATGGATCATTACACTATGATAGGATTATGTATCGAGATTATGCGTCCACATACGTATTCAAGAATGTATAATACTTTACCACTAAAAATGCAATGGTGTACGCAGAATCTTTAGTAAGCGGTGTTGATATTTATATATGGCAAATTAAAAATTTGACTATCACACTTATAAATAAATTAGATCCTTGACTCATTGGTTTAAATTAGTTTTAAGCTATAAGAGGTCTTGGGTTCAATACTACTTAAGCACATTTTTATGCAAAATATGTTATATTTTGTAAAAATAAGGTTGGAAATGACAATTGAACCCCTGACCTCAAACACCAAAATCAGACAGTGAATCACTAAACCAACATGCATATATATGTGTGTGTCGCTTGACACCTCCTTTGCTCAACGTGGGTTCGCCACTGCTACAAAGCCTTATTATAATATATTAAAATCCTAGTTGGTTAATTCTTTCAAAAATGGGTGCTTTCATCTTTTCCATATTTCATTTTCACGTTAGTAAGAAATAGTTATTCAAAAATTCATAAAATATTTCACACTTTTAATTTAATATAGGCTTGCAAGTAAACATTAACTTCGTATAAGTGTTCTTTGTTATCACAACCCTAACTCATGCTATGTTTTTTTTTTTTGCATTATCACTTGTCTTTCTGAAAGATAAATATCAACATAATCATATCATTTTATGATTTTGTCTTGTCATTTCTAATAGAGAGTGCTTGAAAAAATATATTTACCAAATGACATTTGTAATCATAAACAAGCACAATTAAAGATAATTTTATATTGAGCTACGAATATTTTTCGTAGCAAATAGTTAAATTATTTAGCTATAAAATTTAAATCGTCACTATTTAAACATTGTAAATTTTATGACAAAACTATATTGTCACTAATTCGTAGGTTAATCAGACACAACAAAATAATCGTCACTAATTGCTTATATTATTAGTGACATAGACTTAGGTCACAATTTAATATAAAATTTTGTAGCAAAAGCTTACAATATTTAACTACGAAATTTGATTTGTCACAATTACAATAATTTATTTTTTGTGACAAAACTTTTTTGTGACCCAAATTATAACTATTGTAAGACAAATAATAGTCTGTCACAAATTGAATAAATTATTAGTGATAAAATACTGTGTCACTGAGAATTTAAAATTTGTCAGTACTTAACAAATGATGTCAAATTAATTTTTGGTAGGAAACTTCAATGGACAATATTTTAGTACGAAATTATATGTTTTGTCACTAAAACTATGTTGCTTATTGTCATGTCCCGCCATTTTGCCAGTCAAATTTTGCATCAGGATAGGGGCGGAAGATTCTAAAGTTGTGGAAAGCCTTATGAAGAACTCTAGAACCCCTTAGATTTTTCAAGAAGACTATGAAATATCCTAGAATGTGTAGAGAATTCTAGAGAGGGCCCCAAATGCAAATACTTTAGGGACTTGTAAAGTAATTAATAATTGCACTTTATCCCCTAGGTGGTAGTATAAATAGATGGAACATTCATTTGCAAATCATCAACCAAGTTATAAAGCATTCTTCCAAGCAACACAAAAGCCTTCTTCCAAAAGATCTCTAAATATTTCTAAATCTTTCTTTGCATTCTCTTAGAGATCTTGAAAGAGTCGTGAGTAAGTTGTCAAGTGCTGCACAGAACATTAGTAAGACTCTAAGTCTGAGACAGTATGCATTTAAATACTAAATGTAATTTTTGTCACAAAAAATGAATAATTAGTGACGAAATTTGTGTCGTACCTAAAAATTTCGTAGCTAAATATCACATTTGTTATAGTCAATAGACAAAAGGAATAGGTATTATCATTTGGGTTCCCAATTCCATGTTTGACATGATTAGGTTGCATTCTGATCATGCTCGTCTTGATTATTTTTCTCCTCAGCCAACATATAAGAAGAAGTAGTATGAGTCGAAATTTATGTGATGGTATGATCATCCTTCATCATCAAAAACTTAGCCCACAACACTACGGACTGCTCTTCATTTTGTTCTGAACTGCATCATGAATAGAAAGGAGGCATCAAGATTAAGATTATGATTTTAAACAGAAGTTTAGAGAAAATTTGACACCTATGAATCTTTCAAAATACCTCTTTCCATTAAAAAGCTTAAGACACAGTAGACCAAATGAATAGATATCATTATTGGAATGTGAATATCTTGAAAAACCTGTTGTTGCTCTGTACCATCTTCTCCGGCTTCAATGAAACTCAAGAAATATTGTAAGCACCAAAACTTTAAATCGTGAACTGAATTAGAGATATGAGAAAAATGATAACTGATTTTGACCTATTTATACACCAAAATCTAAAATTTCTTTTTCAATTGACTTCAACTAACTTTAAAAATGCACTAACTGATTTCTATTTTGAGAATCCATTATTTTTCACAACTATAGACACGTAATTTTTTACCGAACTTAAGGTATTACACCATTTTTAGTATATAAATAGTTCTTTTATATATAAATTAGATATTTTTCTTTTATCTTATTTTAGTAAGTTTTATTTTAAAAGATTTAAAAATAACAAAAAAATATGTTTTATTTTTAGTTTTAGTTTAATAATAAGCTAGTATTTCATATTTATAATTTATTATTAGCTACTCAATTTTTGTTAGTTTAAAAAATATTATGTTATATTATATTAATAATTAAAATAATAATAATAATAATAATAACAACAACTTAACACTCCCTCACATCTTCCCACTACCCCAATCCACCTCCATTACCCTCACCATATTACCCCCACTTCACTCACCTTAACCCCACTTCCCTCCCCATTTTTCTATAACACAATACACCCACACACTACTATATTCAATACAAGCATAGACAAAAAAAGAAAATCATCCAGAAAACACACGCTGCACACACATACAGACAGACGAAGAGAGAGAAAAAAACAGCAACAAAAAAAAACAAACATACTACAGGCGAGCAACAAAAATAAATAAAAAAGAGAATTCATTTTCTTTTAGTTTACTTGTCTTTCAAAAAATCCACAAATACATTCACTTCTTTACTTTCTTTTTCATTACTTTCATATAAATACAATACATATACCATTACTTATAGTCTACAAAAAAATTCGTGGGTATTTTAATCGAGCTTCGATTAAGATTTTGCAGTACTTACTCTCTTTATTTAAGGTCAAACTTTATCTTATTTCTTTTATTTATTCATGGAATTTGATGTAACTATGTGATATGTTTTCTTACACTTTTATTTTATTCATAATTTGATTAAAATGAAGAATGTGTTAAGTGTTATATTTCTTTAATGAATGAAAGTAATTTTATTTGATGGTTATTTTTATTCATTAGTTGTGATCTCTTAAAATGAACGGGTCATGACGTTGTTCTTTTCTGGATTTCGATGCTAATAAGGATAAAGTAAGAATTATTGCGCTCAAAAAATTATTGTTGTTTTATTTATCAAACAAAAAATGAGATTTATTTTTTAACAATTCGTTATTGTTTTGTTTGATTGGAAAATGTATGCTTAATTTTGACGTTAATTTTTAGAGTGATAAAAATATAAAATATAAAATAAAAAGATATAGAAGTCAAGTCAGAATTATATATTGTATCCTCAATATTTAAATTAATTTTACTTTATTTGGTTTATATATAAAGGAAAATATTTGTTTTTTGAATAACATGATGAATTTTAGGCATGTTAAAATATTTCTTTCAATTAAGAATGTGGTTGCACATCTTCTTCTTTTTTGAGATCACATTAAAAGAAACTCAAGGATGCGGTGACGCACCTTGATCAAATTGTTTAATATTTAATTTTTATTAATTTAAACCCAGATGTGTAAATTGAGATTATTAGGTGTGATGCATTCGAGAGGAAAATAAAGTTATGCCTCTAAATGTCAAGACCCAGACTAATTAAATTCAACAATAAAAAAATATAAAAAAATAAGCAAACCATGACATGTAGACAGAAATTATCCAAATATATATGAAGATAAGTATAAGTCAATAAAAACGATCGTGCTAGAACCACGGGACTCGATGAATGCCTAATACCTTCCTTTTGGTCAACATAATTTCTTACCTGAATTTCTAGTTCGCAGACCATATAAAGAGTCATTTCCTTTTGATTAGGGATTAAACAAAAAAGTTACTTGGAACACCATACTCAATTCCAAGTGCCGACTCAAAAAAAGTAATCTCTAATCAATACCGTCATTTAAATTGGAAAAACCCTTCTATCGATCCGAAAAAGAGTGTGACATCTCTGGCGACTCCGCTGGGGACTAACAAGAATTCAAGCTTTGTTATATTGACATTTACTTGATTTTATTATTTTATTTTGGAGATATTCCGTATCATGGCCTAATGTGCTACTTGCTGCTCATTTTTTTTTATATTGTTGAACTATACTAAATTGTTTTCTATTGCGCACACCTTATGCGTCTCTGAAAACACTTCACACACGTTCATAGGAATGCAATTATGCATCCTACTTTTTATTGAGATAAAATTGGAGTGTCTTGACATCCAGTGAAAGACTATTCATCACATATTTTAGGCGAGATTTGACTAGCAATGAAGTCGGAATAGTGTTGTTACCGATAAGTTGCCCCTCTCGGGCTCGAGTTGTCCAATTGGGTTAGCCAGTCTAGATACCTATTTCCTTTAGGTTTCAACCTAGTAAAACTGGAACATAGACATGTTTATCCCTAGTAGACTCCTCTTATTTGCATCATTTGCATATGACTTAGTGAGACTCGAAACAAGAGTTGAGTCCGTCTAGGACAAATATCCCTCTCTTGCTTGACCACTTAGATCATTTTATGTGCTACATGAAAATATATTTATTTAGAAAGTCTCTATAAGTTGACTCATTTTAGTGTGATTAGTGAATAAGATGTTATCTTTAGAGCTTTACAAAAAAAAATAGAGAGAAAACATAAAATATTTTTTCTTTTAGAAGATATTATACATTTCTAGAAATGAAATGAAAGATTTCACACTACTTAACCAAATTACAAAAATAAAATAAAATTCTGTACAGTTAATAAAAAAAATTTAAAATATTTTACTTTCATAATACTTTGAAAAATTACATTTGTCAAAAAAAAAAAATTAATAACTTAAAGTTTTTTTTACTGTCCAATCTGAATGAACTACGCACACCTGATTCTCATCTCGATAAGATACGTAGGCAACCTTCCTCGGCGTTCGGTGATCCTAATTTAAAGATTCAAAAAAAAAAATTAATCCTTATGTAAACATTAAAAAAAAATGATATAATTTATTTATTCATTCTAAAAAAAAGGATTTGTCCTTAAAAAAAACAAAACAAAAATGTTTTTACTCATATTTCTGAACTACGTTTGACCTGATACATGCTTTGAAAATATACATAGGCAACCTTATTCTGAGGTTTGGTCCAACAAAAGAAAACTAAAAAGTCCTCATCACAAAAACTGAGGCAAAAAAAAGTGTTTTTTAAAAAAATTATTATTCAAATTCAAATAAAAATGTTTGTCTTCCTTATTTTTAAAATCTAAAAAAAAGGAGATAAAAAATATTTCTTTATAAGGATTTTGTTCTGTAACGACCTGTTCCCGTCGTTATAGAAAAACCAACGGGAGAAAATTTGGGGTCGAAAAACTTTTTTGTAGTATTTGGATTTTCCCTACCTTGTCCAGATTTGGATGAAATTGGAGCCATCGAGGTGTACGGAAATCTGATAACAATCAGGTGAAATATTTATGATTTTGATTGCATGAGTGATTAGATAATTCGTTAAGGAATCCATAGGACTTTACGAAATTGAATTCGGGCGAGTAGAACTCCCGGAATTGATCTTGGCGTAAAGGGTATTTTCTATGCGTCCTTGGTTAGAGGTGTATTGTGAAATGGGTATTTTGAAATTCTTGAATTAGCTCTCTGTCTCGAGAATGCTGCCTTGGGGCCGCTTTTTGCCGCTTTGGCGGGGCCGCTGTGGCGAGGTGGTGGCCGTTATGGCGGGCTAGACGCGACTTAATGTCGTTAATAAACACCTAAATGACCTCATTATGCATTTTTCGACCTTTAGAGCTAAGGAACGAACCCCAAGCGACTCCTACTCATTTTTCACCATTCTTGAGGTTAAAGGTAAGCTTTTCACTCCCTAAATCCATTTTTCGATCCGTAGAACATAATAGAATGGATGAATATTGATGGGGGAGGGTCTTGTTATAGATTCTATGGTGAAAACAACGATAATTTGAATAATTGGGATCATGAGTTTGATCTAGGGTTCATAGAATTGTTAGTAATTCGAGTGATTAATGATTTTTTATTGATTCCCGTATTATATTGATTGTTTGTAGACCAAGAACAAGCGAAACTAATCCGAAAAGGGAAGGATCAAGTTTCTTAGGGTTTCAAGCTTGTTTCGAGGTAGGTGATGGTTGTGATTCTATGATTGTGTGATGTATGCTTGTTCTTGCTTCATTATGATCTTTTATATGCATGAATGTTGCAATGTTGATCACACTTGTTGTAAATGAGATAGAGAATTGATGAATACAATGAAATCATGACTTAAATGTATGATCTTGATGATATACTTGTGATTGTAATTGTGGTGTGTGAATGGGATCGGTAGCCACATTTTGGCATAACTAACTTGGATTAGTTGCCACGTTTCGGCATAACTATGGGATCAGTAGCCACGTTTTGGCATATTATGGGATCGGATACCACGTTTCGGTATGCTAACTCTTTGGGTTTAGGTTCCATGAGAGGACTAATGATTTGACATAAAATGAGAAGTTGTTCGTTGTTCGTAAATGTTGATACTATTGTGTATGTTGATATATATGCATGTGATTATAATGTTGTTTGACATGTTTATGTTGCACTAGTGGGATATCCGCGTGTTCCTACCAATACACTGTACTTGTGTACTGATTCTGCACTTGCTCTTATTTTTGTTGAGTACAGGGCATTTTCAAGCGGCTATTGACAGACCTCGCTTAGAAGATCAGTGATCGTCGCTTCGAATTCAAGGCTGAGCCAATTCTTCCGAGCTACCATGGGATTCTATTTCGTCTATGCCCACCATTTCCGGACTTAGACATTTGTTTTAGCTAGTTGATTAGTTCATTAGTTGGGGTTGTCTCCCTTCTTGTTTAGACTTGGTTCATTGTTAGAATGTTTTGGTACATTGACTTTCAAGTTCTAGGTTATTCTTCTGCATTGTTAGTTATTATTGTTCGACTTTTGTTAGAGTTTATGGGAACTCTATTTATTTCCTTAGTGTTTGACTTAAATGTCTTAGTTATTACATTAGTTGCTTGGTTTAGGTTGTAGTAGTGGTTCTCCCATCGAAGTGTTAGTGTGGCTGCCAATCACGATGGTATGGATCGTGACAAAGTTGGTATCAAAGCCTAGGTTCGTTGATCTAGATGTACCTAAATGAGTCTAATAGAGTCTCGCGGAACAGTACAGGGACGCCTTTACTTTTCTTCGAGAGGCTATAGGACTTTAGGAAATCTCTATTTTTCTCTTGTCCCCTTTGTGCTATGACTTGATTCTAATTGGTAACTGGCGATTCAAATTGGTATCTAACCTCCTTTACTCTTCTGTTCGCAAATGGTTAATACTAGATTCAACGCTGTTAGACCCGTAGCTCCCGTCAATGCTCTGGTTGAGGAATCTGCAGCGAGAGGTCGCAGTCGAGGCAGGGGTAGAGGAAGAGCTAGGGTTAGAGGCCGTGGAAGAGTAGAACCTGTTGGAAATTGAACTCCTGTTGAGAATGCTCGTATGAATGAGAACCCTCCTGCGCATCATGAAGAGATAGAAGAGAATATTGATATTGATGTTGAGGATTTGGGACAAGAGGGAGAGGTGCACGCTGAGACTACATGTGTTCCTCCTTTGGATCCAGTGTTAGCTCAACAGATCATGTCGTTCTTAAAGGGATTGGTTGGTCCTGGAGTGCTTCCTTCTGCTCAAGCTACTCAATCTCTTACTAATCCTCCTGTTGCTAGCACTGCGCCCAAGATGGGTGGGACTGGAGTTAATGATGCTTTCTTCCGTCCTTTGTTGGGTTCTCTTATGACTGGTAATGAGCATGAAATGTTGACTAAGTTTCTAAAGCTAAAACCTCCTGTGTTTCTTGGTTCTGAGAATGAGGATACTTATGAGTTCATTCTGGATTGCTACGAGAGGGTTCATAAACTGGGTATTGTTCATCAACATGGGGTTGAGTTTGTGTCTTTCCAACTTCAAGGTGAGGCTAAGCAGTGGTGGAGAGCTTATATGGAATGCAGATCTTCTACTTTACCTCCACTTACTTGGACCTAATTTCATGCTTTGTTTCTAGAGAAGTATGTACCTAGGACTTTAAGGGATCGCACGAAAGATGAGTTTATGGCTTTGGATCAAGGGGGTATGACTGTGGCTGCTTATGAGGCCAAGTTCCATGCCTTGTCTAGATATGCTAATCAATTGGTGACTACTGAGGAAGAGAGAATCCAGTTATTTATTAGGGGATTAAATTATGAGTTGCAAGTATTATCTGTTCATATGACTTCTACAGGGAGAAGCTTTAATGAGGTGACATACTATGTTAAGAAAGTGAAGGGGGTGAGGCGAGACGGTCAAGCTAAGGCATGGGTAAAAAGGGCCAAGAACTTGGGTAACTTTCAAGGTTCTTATTCCAAGGGTCCCGAAGGCCAACGCTAGCAGCCAAGCCAATTCCATCTGTTATACCCACCTCTACAGGAAGTTACTCGAAAACTCCATCTCATAATTTTCAGGATAGCCAGGGAGTCGCGCCTTTGACGGGCGGCATACCATCTTTTGATCGTACTTGTTACAACTGTGGAGAACCTGGGCATATGAGAAGAGATTGTCCCCACCCACGAGTGTTAGATTCAGTGCAACAGCAGTCTAGAGCAGTGGTACCCGCGGGGAATGGAAATAATGGTAGAGGACATTCACAAGGTGGGCGGGGAGGTAATCAACGAGACCGGGGAGGTAGAGGAAATGGTAATGCAGGCAGAGGTAATATGAAACTAGGTAGAGAAATGGTTTGTCAAGATGATAGGGCTCAGTGTTATGCCTTTCCGGGCAAGAATGAGGCAGAGGCATCTGACGCGGTGATCACATGTACTATTCTTGTCTGTGACCGGATGGCTAATGTGTTGTTTGATCCAGGGTCTACTTATTCTTATGTATCCGTGAGATTTGCCTCAGATTTTGGTATAATTTGTGATATTCTTGATGCCCCTATTCATGTTTTAACCCCAGTTGGAGAGTCAGTCATAGTTACTCGTGTCTATCGTGTATGTCCTAGTTTTTTTACGGGTTTCAGACTTGGGCTGATTTAGTGATTTTGGATATGATTGACTTTTACATAATCTTAAGCATGACTTGGTTGTCCCCCTATTATGTTGTGCTTAATTGTAATACTAAGTTTGTAACTCTAGAAATTCTGGGAAGGGAAAAATTAGAGTGGGAAGGGGTGTACAAGCCTAAGCAAGCTAAGATTATATCCTATATTCGAGCTAGTAAACTGATAGAGCAGAGTTGTTTGGCTTACTTGGCATATATTAGGGATGTTGAAATTGAGGCTCCATCCATTGAGTCTATTCCTGTGGTGTCTGAATTTAGTGAAGTGTTTCCTAATGACTTGCCTGGTATGCCTCCAGATAGAGATATAAATTTTTGCATTGATTTAGAGCCTGGTACGCGCCCCATTTCTATCCCTCCATATTGCATGGCTCTGGTAGAATTAAGAGAGCTTAAGACTCAAATCCAAGAACTTCTTGATAAAAGATTTATTCGTCCTAGTGCTTACCCATGGGGTGCTCCACTTTTGTTTGTTAAGAAAAAGGATGGTAGTATGAGAATGTGTATAGATTATCAACAATTGAATAGGGTCACTATTCGAAACAAGTATCCCTTGCCTCGAATAGATGATCTTTTCGACCAATTGCAAGGTGCATCAGTTTTCTCTAAGATTGATCTAAGATCCGGTTACCATCAATTGAAAATTAGGCCTGAAGATGTGCCCAAGACGGCATTTAGAACTCGCTATGGGCACTATGAGTTTTTGGTTATGTCTTTTGGTTTGACCAATGCGCCTGCAACTTTTATGAGTTTGATGAATGGGGTGTTCAAACCATTTCTTGATTCGTTCGTTATAGTTTTTATTGATGATATTTTGGTTTATTCGAAGAGTGAGGAAGAGCATGTCAACCATCTTCGTAGTGTTTTAGGTGTTCTTGGGAAGCAAAAGCTATATGCTAAATTTTCTAAGTGTGAATTTTGGTTGAAATCGGTTGCATTTTTGGGGCATGTAGTTTCAAAAGAAGGGGTAATGGTAGATCCTCAAAAGATTGAAGCGGTTAAGAATTGGGTCCGACCAAGTTGTGTGATTGAAGTTAGGAGTTTTGTGGGGCTCGCTAGCTATTATCATCGGTTTGTGAAATTTTTTGCTTTTATTGCCACTAACTTGACTAATTTGACCAAAAAAGAGATACCATTTGAATGGACTGAAAAATGTGAGGAGAGCTTTCAAAAGCTCAAGACTCTCTTGAGCACCGCACCTATTCTAGCATTGCCAGTTGAAGGTAAAGATTTTATTATTTATTGTGATGCTTCACATTCTAGTTTGGGTGCTATGTTGATGCAGGATAAGAATGTTATAGCTTATGCCTCGCGTCAATTAAAGGTGCATGAAAGGAATTATCCCACACATGATTTAGAGTTGGCAACGGTAGTATTTGCTCTTAAGATCTAGCGGCATTACCTGTATTCTGTTAAGTGTGAAGCATTTACCGATCATCGTAGTTTGCAGCATGTGTTTACTCAAAAGGATCTGAATTTGAGACAAAAGGTGGATGGAGTTACTCAAGGATTATGATGTGACCATTCAATACCATCTGGACAAGGCTAATGTAGTGGCAGACGCTTTGAGTCGAAAATCGGTAAGTATGGGTAGTTTAGCTTGCTTAAGTGTAGCCAAGCGACCTTTGACTAAAGAAATTCAGACCTTAGAGTCTAAGTTCATGCAATTGGGCATCTCATAAAGAGGTGGAGTGCTAGCTAGTATTGAGGTAAGGGCCACTTTCATTGAAGAGATCAAGGCCAAACAATTTGAATATGAGAATTTGGAGGAACTTAGAAAGAAGACTGCGATGGGTAAGGCACAAGAGACCACTCTTGATATGGATGGTGTGCTAAATTTCAAGGGGAGAATATGTGTTCCTAGAGTAGATGACTTGATTGAGAAATTGTTGACAGAGTCTCATTCGTAATATTCTATTCATCCGAGTGTAACCAAGATGTATAGAGATCTGAAGCAAATTTATTGGTGGCCGAACATGAAGAAAGACATAGCGGAGTTTGTAGCGAAGTGTCAAAATTGTTAACAAGTGAAATATGAACATCAAAGGCCTACAGGTTTACTTCAGAGAATGCCAATTCCGGAATGGAAGTGGGAAAGAATAGCCATGGATTTTGTGGTTGGTCTTCCCAAGACTTTGGGGAAGTTTGATTCTATTTGGGTAGTGGTTGATAGATTGACTAAGTCAGCCCATTTTATTCTGGTAAAAATAGATTATAATAACAATTAGCTAAAGTTTATGTGAAAGAGACAGTGAGGTTGCACGGGGTGCCATTTTCTATCATTTCAGACCGTGGCACCCAATTCACATCCAAGTTTTGGAGGAAATTGCATGATGAATTGGACACACAATTCACTTTTAGTACAACCTTCCATCCACAGACAGACGGGAAGTCAGAGAGGACTATTCAAGTGTTAGAAGACATGTTGAGGCATGTGTGCTTGATTTTGGAGGGCATTGGGATAAATTCATACCTTTGTGTGAGTTCTCCTATAATAATAGTTATCACTCCAGTATTGATATGGCACCATTTGAGGCATTATATGGGAGAGGATGTAGATCACCCATATGATGATTTGAGGCTGGAGATATGAAACCATTGTGGGTTGATTTAGTGAAGGATGCTCAAGATAAGGTTTGAAGTATTCAAGCTAAGCTTCTAGAAGCCCAGAGTAGACAAAAGAAGTATGTGGATCATAAGGTAAGAGACATGGTGTTTCAATCTGGTGAAAATATTCTTCTTAAGGTATCACCCATAAAAGGGGTGATAAGATTTGGTAAGAAAGGTAAGTTAAGTCCTAGATACATCAGTCCATTTGAGATTCTTGAATGTGTGGGACCGGTAGCATATAGATTGGCTTTACCTCCTAATCTATCGGGTGTTCATCTGGTATTTCATGTGTCCATGTTAAAGAAGTATCATGGTGACGGGGATTATATCATTAAGTGAGACTCAATTGTGTTAGACAAAGACCTCCATATGAGGAGGAACCGATTGCAATTCTTGATCGTGATGTGCTTAAGTTGAGGACCAAGGAGATTAAGTCCGTGAAAGTTCAATGGAAGCATCGTCCAGTTGAGGAAGCTACTTGGGAAACCGAGAGGGACATGCGGGACAAGTATCCCTAATTGTTCGTCGATTCAGGTACTACTTCATTCCTTCCTTAGCCTACTTTCCTAAGTTTTGTCACTCGGGGACGAGTGATGGGTAAATTGGTATCTATTGTAACGACCTATTCCCGTCGTTATTGAAAACCAACGGGGGAAAATTTGGGGCCGGAATATTTTTTCGTAGTATTTGGATTTTCCCAACCTTGTCCAAATTTGGAAAAAATCAGAGTCATCGAGGTGTAGGGAAAGCTGGTAACAATCAGTTGAAGTATTTATGATTTTGATTGCATGAGTGGTTAGATAACTCGTTAAGGAATTCGTACGACTTTAGGGAATTGAATTTGGGCGAGTAGAACTCTCGGAATCGATCTTAGTGTAAAGGGTATTTTCCGAGCGTCGTTGGTTAGAGGTGTGTTGTGAAATGCGGATTTTGAAATTCTTGAATTAGCTCTCCGTTTTGAGAATGCCGCCTTGGTGCCACTTTTTGCCGCTTTGGCGGGGCCGCTGTGGCGGGCGAGACGTGACTTAGTGTCGTTAATAAACCCCTAAACGACTTCATTATGCACTTTTTGACTTTTAGAGCTAAGGAACGAACCCCAGGCAACTCCTACTCATTTTTCACCAATCTTGAGGCTAAAAGTAAGCATTTCACTCCCCAAATCCATTTTTTGATCCATAGAACGTAATAAAATGGGTGAATATTGATGGGGGAGGGTTTTGTTATAGATTCTATGGTGGAAACAACCCTAATTTGGATAATTGAGATCATGAGTTTGATCTAGGGTCCATAGAATTGTTAGTAATCCGGGTGATTAATGATTTTTTATTGATTCCCATATTATATTGATTGGTTGTAGACCAAGAACAAGTGGAACGAATCCGGAAAGGGAAGGATCAAGTTTCTTAGGGTTTCAAGCTTGTTTCGAGGTAGGTGATGATTGTGATTCTATGATTGTGTGATGTATGCTTGTTCTTGCTTCATTATGATACTTGTATATGTATGAATGTTGCAATGTTGATCACACTTGTTGTAAATGAGATAGAAAATTGATAAATGCCATGAAATCATGACTTAAATGTATGATCTTGATGATATACTTGTGATTGTGATTGTGGTGTGTGAATGGGATCGATTGCCACGTTCTGTCATAACTAACTTGGATCGGTTGCCACGTTTCGGCATAACTATGGGATCAGTTGCCACGTTCCAGCATACTTATGGGATTGGATACCACATTCCGGTATGCTAACTGTTTGGGTTTGGCTTCCATGAGAAGACCAATGATTTGACATAAAATGAGAAGTTGTTCGTCGTTCGTAAATGTTGATACTATTATATATGTTGATATATATACATGTGATTATAATGTTGTTTGACCTGTTTATGTTGCACTAGTGGGATGGCCGCGTGATCCTACCAGTACACTGTAGTTGTGTACTGATTCTGCACTTGCTCTTATTTTTGTTGAGTACAGGGCATCTTCAAGCGACTATTGACAGACCTCGCTTAGAAGATTAGTGATCGTCGCTTCGAATTCAAGGGTGAGCCAATTCTTTCGGGCTACCATGGGATTCTCTTTCGTCTATGTCCACCATTTCCGGACTTAGACGTTTGTTTTACCTAGTTGATTAGTTCATTAGTTGGGGTTGTGTCTCTTCTTGTTTAGACTTGGTTCATTGTTAGAATGTGTTGGTACATTGACTTTCAGGTTATAGGTTATTCTTCCGCATTGTTAGTTATTATTGTTAGACTTTTGTTAGAGTTTATGGGAACTCTATTTATTTCCTTAGTGTTTGACTTAAATGTCTTAGTTATTGCTTTAGTTGCTTGGTTTGGGTTGTAGTAGTGGTTCTCCCATCAGAGTGTTAGTGTGGGTGCCAATCACGACGGTCTAGGTCGTGACATGTTCTTATAAAAAAAAAATTCTTGACTTGGTTGGTACCAGCATACTTAGGAATATGCATAAGAAAAAGAAAAATTTTAAACTATTTAGCAAGACAAACCAACTTTGTTGTGACCTATAGATTTCTTTTGGTAACTCTTGATATATATAATACACTATATATATATATATATATGTATTATTTGAGAAATTATCTTGCTTAAAGTTAAGGCATCAAACAATTTGACCTCATTGTTTCATGTGCATTGTGTGGTGAGGTTTAGATATAAAATTCAAAGGCATGACTTTGTTGATCAAGAACTCGGCCCGAATGTAGGTTGAGGCGAAATTTTGAACGATATTTAACTTGGGAAAGGGTTATAGGCTTTCTTTGATCCAATTGTGCCTTTCATGCCTACCAAATGACATGTTATCCATATAACTCTCATTTTGAGCATAAAATCTTTTATTTGAATAACCACATCTTAGCATATATCATTTTGAGTGCATAAATGCACTATTCCTTGATTCACCTCCTTGAGTGCACTATCAATTATCTATACAGTGCCAAAGATCTAAGTTGGGTAACAAAGTGAAAAGATCAAATATGTGAAAGTAAAAAAAATGACAAAGAAAAGCAAGAAAGAAAAATGAAAAAAAAAATTCCAACGAAAAGAAGAGAAAATGAGAAAAAAAGAAGAAGAGGAAAATAAATGAGGAGAAGCTTTCAAGAAAATAAAGGTCAAATGTCAAAATAAAAAAAAACTGAGAGCATTGTGCAAATTTTAAGAAGAAAATAGTCACTTTATCCCAAATAAATATTCTACCTTTCCCTAAGCCTACATTACAAGCCAATGGCAAGTCCTATTTGATCTCATTTTTTGTGTTCTCACATTAGTAGATACTTACATGTGGGCCAAACATATGGTATCTCAATCTCAAGCATTGAATATCTTTCTGAGTGTGAGGGACTTCTAAAACGTCCTAAGATTAGAACACTTCTATTGTGTGAAGTAGGACTTCATTTGTTGCGAGGGCACTTGAAATATGAGGATATGAATAATTTTATCCCTTAATTTAGGCAAGATGAATTGATCTTGTAAATACTTAAGTATGTTTGAGATACCATTTGAAACTATAGAGATTACTCAAAGTTGACCTCAAATTTGTCTGAAAATAGGTGAAGGTGATTCATATGTTTACACTAACTTTTGGTACCAATTAAAGTCAAAGTAACATCAACCATGAATTAATTTATTTCTTTTCTCCTCTAGTATTTTTTTAAAAAAAAGAGGTGTTTGTAAAAAAAAAAAATTAATTTTTTATTTTATTTATATGAACTACGTTAGACCTGATTTTTACTATACAAGATACGTAGGCAATCTTACAATAGGGACTCGGTCTCACATAATAAAATTTTATATCCTTGAAGGAATGAAATTGGATCATTTTTTTTAAAAAAAATAAAAAAATAAAAAAATGATAAATTAAAAAAAGTTTCAAAGTTCCTCAATAAAAAAATTGGGGCATATTTTTATTTGTTAAAAAAAATCACTCTCTTTTCTAGGGAACAAACACCCTAGTTGCATTTTGACCTTAGGGAGAAAACACCCTACAGATACCATCTTTCATTTCTAGGGAACAAACACCCTAATTGCATCGATGTCTTGCATTTTCTTTTGGTACAGATATTTCTCATTTATGCTAATAGCTTAAATGATATTTTTCTAGCGCAAACTAGGGCAAAAAATAATTTTGTGGTGATTCTATGTGTTAAGTGAGACCTTCCTAAGTAATAGAATTAGTGTAGTAGGACCCTCCTGAATAATGAGATGTAGTATAGCAGGACCCTCCTGAATAATGGGATTAGTAGGATCCTCCAACATAATGAGAATTAATGTAGCAGGACCCTCCTGAACAATGAGATTTAGTGTAGCAGGACCCTCCTAAACAATGTGAATTAGAGTAGCAGGACCTTCCTAAACAATGTAAATTAGAGTAGCAAGGACCCTCCTAAGCAATGAAAATTAGTGTAGCAGGACCCTCCTGGACAATGAGAATTAGAGTAGCAGGACCCTTCTAAACAATGGGAATTAGTGTAGCAGGACCCTCCTAAACAATGAGAATTAGAGTAGCAGGACCCTCATAAACAATGGAAATTAGTGTAGCACGGCCCTCCTAAACAATGAGAATTAGTGTAGCAGGACCCTCATAAACAATGGAAATTAGAGTAGCAGGACCCTCCTAAACAATGAGAATTAGTGTAGCAGGACCTCCTAAACAATGAGAATTAGTGTAGTAGGACCCCTTCCCCCGAAAAATGAAAATTAGAGCAGCAGGACCCTCCTAAACATGGAAATTAGTGTAGCAGGACCCTCTTGGACAATGAGAATTAGAGTAGCATGACCCTCTTAAACAATGTGAATTAGTGTAGTAGGACCCTCCTAAACAATGAGATTTAGATTAGCAGAACCCTCTTGGACAATGGATTAGCAGGACCCTCCTACATAATGGGATTTGATTACTTTCTCCTACGATAAACACTTCCTAGTCTGAGACCATTTTTTTCTCCCAGGATAAGCACTTCCTAGTCTGAGTTTATTTTTTTAAATTTACATTTGCTAATAACTTACAATTTTTTTAGTGAAAACTGGAGCAAAATATTTATTTATTTATTTTGTTTGTGATGGTTTACAGGTTTCTTCAAGCGAAACATGGATTTGAAATTCAAGAACAAAATTTCAAATCTTTTCAGAATGATCAATCCTATGATAGCCAGAATCAGCTTCTTCAATGCATGTAGCAGCCTGACTTCCTGACATTTATTTCTATTCAGCTTCTGATCAAGTAAACATGTCGTCATTCAAGAACATATTCAAATTGTCATTTTAAAGAGTGCCAAAAACTCACCCTAAGTGGCAAGTTAAGCATCGAATTCAATTCAAGATCAAGATACTCGCCCAAAAATTCAAGGTGATATCTGAAAGTCAAGACTCAAGTGAAGACTCAAAATACGCTGCATAGATAGAAGCCTGTACTCTTATTTTCCTTTTGACTATTAGCTTTCATTTTTCTTATGTAAGGATAAGAGCCGCGACCTGGAGCCTCGATGAAACCTCACTTAACTTCCAACTCATCACATCATATCCTTGAACTACATGTGACCTGATTCCCTTATAACCTGGGATATATAGGAAGTTCAAAATCAAGACTCGATTGCACAAATTTTTTCTTTCAAATAAGAGTACGGTAAAAAATTTTTGCATTGTATACTTCTTTGTCTGAAAACTCTTCGTATTTACAGTCAAAGAGGGCCAAACTGCAGACATGTACTTTTTGACCGAACTTAAGGTATTACACCATTTTTAGTACATAATTATTGCTTTTATATATAAATTAGATATTTTTCTTTTATCTTACTTTAGTAAATTTTATTTTAAAAGATTTGAAAATAACAAAAAATATGTTTTATTTTTATTTTTAGTTTAATAATAGGATAGTATTTCTTATTTACAATTTATTATTAGCTACTCAATTTTTGTTAGTTTTAAAAATATTATATTATATTAATTATTAAAATAATAATAATAATAATAATAACTTAACACTCCCTCACATGTTCCCACTATCCCAATCCACCTCCATTACCGTCACCCCCACTTCACCATCCTTAACCCCACTTCCCTCCCCATTTTTCTATAACACAATACACCCACACACTACTATATTCAATACACGCACAAAAAAAAAAAATCATCCAGAAAACACACGTTGCACACACATACAAACAGACGAAGAGAAAGAAAAAAAAAGAAACCAAAAAAAACACTACAGGCGAGCAACGAAAATAAATAAAAAGAGAATTCATTTTATTTTAGTTTATTTTTCTTTCAAAAAAATCCACGAATACATTCACTTCTTTTCTTCCTTTTTCATTACTTTTATATAAATACAACACATATACCACTACATACAATCTACAAAAAGATTCGTGGGTATTTTAATCGAGCTTCGGTCAAGATTTTGTGGTACTTATTCTCTCTATTTAAGGTTAAAATTTATCTTATTTCTTTTATTTATTTATGTAATTTGATGTAACTATGTGATATGTTTTCTTACACTTTTGTTTTATTCATAATTTGATTAAAATGAAGAATGTGTTAAGTGTTATATCCTTTAATGAATGTAAGTAACTTTATTTGGTGGTTCGTTCTATTTATTTATTTTTATTTATTAGTTGTGATCTCTTAAAATGAACGGATCATGCCGTTGTTCTTTTCTTGATTTCGATGCTAATAAGGATAAAGTAGAAATTATTGGGCTCAAAAAATTAGTGTTGTTTTATTTATCAAACAAAAAATGAGATTTAGTTTTTAACAATTTGTTATTGTTTTGTTTGATTGGAAAGAGTATGCTTAATTTTGACATTAATTTTAAGAGTGATAAAAATATAAAATATAAAATAAAAAGATATAGAAGTCAAGTTAGAATTATATATTGTATCCTCAATATTTAGATGTATTTTACTTTATTTTGTTTATGTATAAAGGAAAAATATTTGTTTTTTTAATAACATGATGAATTTTAGGCATGTTAAAATATTTGTTTCAATTAAGAATGTGATTACACATCTTTTTTTTTGAGACATTAAAAGAAACTCAAGAATGCGGTGACGCACCTTGATCAAATTGTTTAATATTTAATTTTTATTAATTCAAACCCAGAGGTGTAAATTGAGATTATTAGGTGTGATGCACTTGAGAGGAAAAGAAAGTTATTCCTCTAAATGTCAAGACCAAGAATACGGTTACGCATCTAGGTTCAGACTAATAAAAATTCAACAATAAAAAAGAAAATAAATAAATAAGCAAACCATGGCCTGTTGATACAAATTATCCTAAAATATATTAAGATAAGTATAAGTCAATAAAAGCGACCGTGCTAGAAACAAGGGACTTGAGGGATGCCTAATACCTTCCCCTCGGTCAACAAAATTCCTTACCTGAATTTTTAGTTCACAAACCATATAAATAGTCATTTCCTTTTGATTAGGGATTAAACAAAAAAGGTGATTTGGAACACCATAACTCAATTCTAAGTGGCGACTCCAAAAAATAAAATAAAATAATCTCTAATCATACCATCACTTAAATTGGAAAAACCCTTTCGTCTGTCCGAAAATGGGTGTGACAACAACTACTAAAAAAGTGTAGTTTTAATTTTGTTTTTCTTTTTTTTTTTTTTAATTTTCATTTCTCATATTTTACACTAAAATATTAATTAAAAATAAAAATCTCACTTAATAATAAGCACATATATCTACAAAGGAGATATTTAAGACAAAAATTTACCATCTAAATCACGTGTGAGAAATATCATTTATACCCCTAAACTTTGCGAGATGATCAAGCAGCAGCAGCAGCGGCGGCGGCGGCAGCAGC
>JAJOOF010003478.1:0-48020 GCA_029582545.1 Solanum lignicaule | reverse complement strand
GCTAAGAGACTTAGTATTCCGCTTGTGTACTTTTGAATGATGTTTTTAAAAGTGACCTTTGAGTCTTATGGGATTTTATTTAAAGAGTTTTTAATTCCGCACTATTTTACATATCTAATGTGATGAATGCTAAGGGCTTGTATGAGACCTCTGAGAGGTCGAATACACATGTTACGACTTGGGGATGCTCTCGGGTCGTGACACTGTTCGACGCACGGGGAAGTCCCTTGAGGAATCGTTCCCAGTCCATCCCCCGTCCGTCACGCGGCGACCCGCTCTCGCCGCAGGAGCAGCTCGAGCAGTCCACCGACAACCGACGGGTTCGGGACTGGGACCCCCGTGCCCATCCCTCAGAGCCAATCATTTTCCCAAAGTTACGGATCCATTTCGCCGACTTCCCTTGCCTACATTGTTCCATCGACTAGAGGTTGTTCACCTTGGAGACCTGATGCGGTTATGAGTACGATAGGGCGTGGAAAGAATTTGGTCCTCCGGATTTTCAAGAGCCACCGGGAGCGCACCGAACACCACGCGACGTGCGGTGCTCTTCCAACCGTTGGACCCTACCTCCAGCTGAGCCGATTCTTGGATGAGCAGGCCGTTAAATAGAAAAGATAACTCTTCCAGAGGTTTCCGCCGATGTCTTCGGACTTCCTAATGTTGTCGTCAACCGCCACGTCTCGGTTCAAGAATTTTAACAGATTCCTTTTCCGAGTACGTGCAAAACGCGCTATCTATCAGGGTTCCCCCGACCCTAAGGATTGACTAACCCATGTGCAAGTGTTGTTCACACAGAACTGTTCTCATCTTCAGCCTTCAAAGTTCTCATTTGAATATTTGTTACTACCACCAAGATCTGCACCGACAGCCGCTCCGCCCAGGCTCACACCAAAGGTTTTACAGTGACCACGTGCCCTCCTACTCATCGGGGCCTGGCACTTACCCCAACGATCGGGTGTAGGTTGCGCGCTTAAGTGCCATCCATTTTCGGGGCTAGTTGATTCGGCAGGTGAGTTGTTACACACTCCTTAGCAGATTTCGACTTCCATGACCACCGTCCTGCTGTCTTAATCGACCAACACCCATTGTGAGATCTAGGTTAGCGCACAGTTTGGCACCATAACCCGGCTTCCGGTCCATCCCGCATCACCAATTCTGCTTACCAAAAATGGCCCACTTAGAGCTCTTGATTCTGTGGTGCGGCTCAACAAAGCAGTCGCGTTGTCCTACCTATTTAAAGTTTGAGAATAGGTCGAGTGTGTTGCGCCCCCGAGGCCTTTAATCATTGTCTTTACCCGATATAACTCACACGCGAGTTCCAGCTATCCTAAGGGAAACTTTGGAGGGAACCAGCTACTAGACAGTTCGATTAGTCTTTTACCCCTATACCCAAGTCAGACGAACGATTTGCACGTCAATATCGTTGTGGGCCTCCACCAGAGTTTCCTCTGGCTTCACCCCGCTCATGCATAGTTCACCATATTTTGGGTCCCGACAGGTATGGTCTCACTCGAACCCTTCCCAGAAGATCAAGGTCGGTCGGCGGTGCACCCCTAGGGGGATCCCACCAATCAGCTTCCTTACACCTTATGGGTTTACACATCATTGAGTCACACACATGTCATACTCTTTGGTCCATGTTTCAAGATGGGTCGAATGTGGAGCCCACATGCCACTGTCCGGAGTGCGCAGATGCCGAAGCATGCTAGAGGCGTGCGCTACCTACCATAATTAAGGAGACGGCGTTCCACGGGAGTATCAAGAGCCCAGGCTTTGGCCGCCCCCCCCCAATCCACATTGGTCCACGCCCCGAGTCGATCCGCGGACTGGCTCATCACATTCCACATCTGACCGAGTAGCATCGTCGGCCCCCATCCACTTCCCTCCTGACAATTTCAAGAACTCTTTAACTCTCTTTTCAAAGTCCTTTTCATCTTTCCCTCGCGGTACTTGTTCACTATTTCATTTCAGGCTAATTTTGCTCGGGCTGTTGAATCTTCTATAAAGGGAAAGGACAAGATGGTTACTCGTTTCCTTCCTAATCCCGAAATGGGGCCCAAAACTCAGGGCAGGTCGCCAGATTAATGTAACACCCACGATTTAAAAAGGTAAAATATTCACTCTTAGTCGATTAGGCGATCTGTCGAGTCGACTAGGCGATCTGCCGAGTCGACTAGGCGATCTACCGAGTCGACTTGGCGATCCACCAAGTGGAGCCTCCTCGCCTTTTGGCATGATTTCCTGATGTCCTGCATTCTGTAACTTTAGGCGAGCAAAGTTGGGCTCGCCATTCCAGTCGGCAAGTCGCCGAAGTCGACTCCCTCATCATCTAAGTTGACTTAGCCCCCAAGTCGACTCACTATAAAATTAGGCGAGCTGAGGGCACAGTTGGTGAGACACCAAGTGCTCTTGGCGAGCTTCAGCGTGCAGTTCTACAGTTTTTGAGTTAAAACCTTAGGGGTCATGAATTATTTTCCCTAAATTGATATCCTATTGTTTTATTCTTTCCTTAGTAAAGTATATAAGATTTTTAGACTCAAAATTCCACAAATTAATTCATTCTCCCTAGAATCCAAAGAAAAGAAAACCCTAAAGTTCTTCTTCCCCAAATTATTTCTCTCTCTAGTATTTCCAAAGAAAAAGAAGAAGAAATGGAAGCTAGGGCTTGAGGAATCAAGATATTTCTTCTCAAATTCATGGGAAAACTCCTTTAAGGTATGGTAGTCTTCATCCTTGACTTAGTTTCTTTCAAGGAGCCAATTTCAAAGATGATTTCAAGTCTCCAAAGTTCCCAAAAAACTTTAGTTTTCAATCTATGCATGGGTTCAATTCCAAAATGATTTCAAAAGCTTTTACATGATGAATTATGAATAGAATGTTGGATTAATGATGAATTAAGATGATTTATCCTATGAACCCATGTTTTCCCCCAAATTCTTAAGTTGTGAATTGCTATTGGGAATTGATTGATCATGGAAGTATGTTGAATTGTTTATGTTTATATTGAATTAGTGATTGAACCATGTCAATATCCTTAGCTATTGTAGTATCTTGGATTTATGGGTTGATGTTGATTCATAGCCTTGGAAGGCAAGTTCATGAAGGATCTATGTATGATTATGATGTGAAGTATATATGTGTGACCTCAATAAAAGTGTTATGATCATGTTTAAAATGTAATTGTGTTATGATTGAATGTTATTTCTCAATTAACACCTATGAATGATGAGTTTATATGTGAAAGGTTATTCTCACATACACACACTCATGAATGACCAATGAATGAAGTTTCTATGATTATGTTAATGATGAAGTATCTATTGAAAGGCTATTCTCAATTGTACTCTAATGAATGATAATGACATGTTGTGAAAGGACTTTCTCACAATATGGGATTCTTAGTTGAAAGGTTATTCTCATATTTGAATTTATGAGCTATCCAATGAACGAATGTTGGGTTTGAGATGGATACTCAACCGTGAGTTGAGGTGGGGTATCTAGTAATAATTTTTTATCCCATAATGAACTAAAGTAATGAATGTTAAATATTTTGTGGGGAATAATGCTAAGCACCGACTGGATAGTGATTTGAGATAGAAGCTCTCACATGAGTTGAGGCAGGGTTTCTAGTAGCAATCTATTGAGATGGATGCCCTCACTGAGTTGAGGCGGGGTGTCTAGTAGCAATCTCCCTATCCCATAAACTATGTGCCCACATAGGTCTAGTTAGTGGATCCACCTAAGCTAAAAGTAATGGTCCTACCTTAGGCAAGTAGGAATCCCTTATCCGGTGAGGGTGACACCGGGATTCCATGAATCGCTCACATGGTCTATGTCGGTTAAGGCTTACCCTCACAAAGAATGTTAATGAACTGTGACTTCTCCAGAATGCACTACTTAGTGTGGGTGGTAGCATGGGATGTCATCCATGCATGGCACAAGTAGGCTTTCAGCGTAGTCATAGTGTGTTCCTTTATAATGTTAAATGAAATGAATGTGCTCTTATGATGATGTTAATGAGAATGTAGGTTTAATGTCTAATGACTGAAGATGCTCTTAATGAAGAATGTTGACTTATATGATTAAATGAGATGATCCATGCTATACTTGGATTGTATTATGAGTTACTTCCTTGTCACGACTTATTGGTGCCTTCTCTATGGTGGCTCCAAAGGAGTACTTGGTGTGAGTAGTAGTATGGGATGCTACTCATACATTGCACAAATATGACTTAGGGCTGCCCTAGATGATGGTCCTAATGTGTTGATATGACTTATGAAATGTTTATGTCTCTTATGTATGAGTATTGTGTAAAGATGGGAAGGATGAATGGTGAGTTCAATTTTGGTGGCTTTAATGTGATGCCTAGTGTGGATGGTGGTATGGGACTCTATTCATACATTGCACAAGGTATAGCTTGCGGTTACTTATGGTGAAAGCTTAATGTGATGAAATGAATTATATGTGATTATGTTCCAATGTGATGAAATAACTTATATGTGATGATGTCCTAATGTGATGAAATGACTTGTATGTTGGTTATGTGTGTATATTATGCCTCTTATACTTAAGTTCATGAAGTTTTCTCAAAAATGGCATAAAGCATGATTTCCAAAGAAAATGTCCTTTTTAAGCATGGTTTTTGCATGGCTATCATACTTAGTACTTTATGTGCTAACCCATATTTCTTCATTCATGTAGATGTTTGGAGATATGATGTCCTATACTTGGAAGATGGGTTTCTAAGGAGCATGGAGTTAAAGATATAGTGAGTCCTCATAGTTCGAGGACAAACCTACTAGTTCCTTTATGTCTTTTATTTATGTTTAGAGCTTTTGTATGGGCTTAGTCCCAAAGTTTATTCAAAGTATTGTAGATGGTTTGAGACAAAGTATAGAAAGTCTTCTGCTTGCTTTTTATGAAAAATGACTTCGATTGTTTGGAGATGTGATGTCCTATACTTAGAAGATAGGTTTCTAAGGAGCATGGAGTTGAAGATATGGTGAGTCCTCATAGTTCAAGGACAAACCTACTAGTTCCTTTATGTCTTTTATTTATGCTTAGAGCTTTTGTATGGGCTTAGTCCCAAAGTTTATTCAAAGTATTGTAGATGGTTTGAGACAAAGTAAAGTCTTCCGCTTGCTTTTTATGAAAAATGACTTCGATTGTAAAAGAAAAGTTTTAAATTCTGCATTGTTTTCCTATGTTCTTATGTTCAAGAATGCTATGAGGCTTGTCTGAGACTTTTCGGAGTCTTGTACGCCGTGTCGTATCTAGGGGGCACCCCTGGGTCGTGACAATTACTGGTAGGCATGTGTCCCTTTTGGGTACCAAAGTAGTAAATATATTAGCAACTCTGAGGATAGTGATATCTCTGCAGCAGTGTTTTAGACGATGAAAGGCAACAAAGGTCTCCCTTCCCACAAGGCGCTCACATTTTTGAAGTGCGGCGCCAATTAATACCAAAAAATTAATATATTTAATTGCATATATAAATAATCAAAATCTTAATAGCAATAACATATTAGCAAATATTTCAACTCAAAAACTGAAAATATATGGTACATACTAAAAGTTTAGAACTTGGATGAGAAAAAAAAAACAAAAGTCAAAACAGTGAGGAAAAAATCAGACGTGGAAGTAGAAGAAATATGTATTGGTTCACCGGAAAAGTTTGTCTGGTTGCCGAAGAAGTCTAGTTGAGTTGACTGGTTGGACTCGTAGTCGCAGTCTAAGAGTGCAACTATACAAATTTGCAAAGAGAACCCTAAAATTACCTTTTAACTTTTATAACCCTAAATTGGTCGCCTTTTTGTTAAGAAAATACAAAAGGTGAAGCCTTTCTAGCCATTGTCACCATAGTGGCGCCTTTCCACAAAGCAAATAAGCGATGAAGGGTCACCTCGCCTCTCGCCATTGGTGACGAGGCGATCGCCTTTCACAACACTTGCCTGTAGGCAAGCGTAGGAAAACTGAAGATGTTGATTCATAAATTATGTTTTGGCCTTACGTCTTATCAAAACTACCCTGGAGCTAGTGCCGGCAAAATGAGCTCATATTTTGGTAACCCGCCCATATTTTAATGGGTTGAGTGAGTGATTTTTTACATGGGTAAAATATGGGTTGATACCCATATTCAAACCCATAAAAATATGGGTAAACTATGGGTAAAAAATGGGTAAAGTATGGATTAGTCAAATGGGTTAAGCTTCTAACTTTTATTCACTAAAAATCCATGATATCACTAAAAATATTGTAATTTCTCTTGCTTTTTATGTTCTTCTATAGAACTAATCATTTTCCACTATAATTGAAAAAGTGAAGTCTTTGTCCCTCCAAAAATATATATTTTAAATGTACATTTCTTTTGTTACTTATAATTATATTTTTTTTTATTTGTTTAATTTTATATTAGATAATAAATAATAGTGTAAAATAAGCAAATCATGTATTAGTCTTGACAATGCTTAAAGTGCATTAAGCATGTTTTAGTCCTAAAATGCAAATATTCATTTACTTTGAAATTAAAAATATTTTTCCCTTGTTATTACATAATTGTATTTTATATTAAAAAGTTGTAGGATTTTTTTTTACTTTATGATAAAATAAAAATAAATGAAGTATTTTCAACATTTTTCATCAAAAAAAAAGACAAACATTTTCTCCATGTTGAATTCTTAAGTAGAGTACTATATACTCATGAAAATATGGGTAAACTAATATTTTACCCATATCAAATATGGGCGGGTTGAATTCTTACTCATTTTATATTGACCCATTTTCAACCCGCCCAAATTTGACCCAACGCGCCCATTTGCCACCACTACCTGGAGCCAATTTTTATCTTCTCATAATCTGTTTCTTCTTCTGCATTTCCTTGCAGAGAGGATTCTGAAAATGCTTGTTGTGGACACCCAATTTTGGCCTAACATTTTAAAAATTCGTAACTTTTAAGTTATATTTATTCAATAGTCAAAATACATTTTTTTATAATTTTAAATAAGTTTATCGATAACTATCCTTATTTGTCAAAATTTAGGATTTTTTATCAGTTAATTTTAATTACATTATTTGTCACAACCGGTTGATTATGTTCAAATATTTGTTCATTGTGATTAAATCACTATTTCTGTTAAATTGCATTTTTTACATGTCATTAGTTACGTTTATTATATTTTTTAATATTCATTTTATTCGTCATATTTGTTAATATTTATTTTGATATTTTGCACAGTCTAGAAAATCATTCAAATATAGATAAAATTTCATATACAGATATTTCATTTAGCTAGTGATTTTGGCCCAGGGTTTAAGATAGTGGTATTGCACTATAGATGATTTTCGATTTTTCTATATAAACTATTTCTTAGTGATTAAGTTAGGGTTGGTGGAATTTTTTAGGGAGAATAATTTTCAGACTTTTAATAGAAAGGGTCTCATTTTTATTTTTTTTGATGAACATGCCGGAATCCGGCGAACCATTACCACCCCAAAGACCCATTGCCACCACCCCAGAATCCGGCGAAGTTCCAGCAACCCAAAACTCCTTTTCCCTTTTCTGGCGAAACCCAGCTCATCTCTCCCCTTTTCTCCATTGTTTCTGGCCAAACATTCCCCCACCCACACAACCAGTGAACCAACAACAAACAACCATCGTTCCTCCACCTCCATTCTTCTATCGGAAACCACCTCAACGCCGCTGCAACTGCAGCAGAAAACAGCAACTAACCACCTCTGTTCACCTCTTTTTTCCGGTGAAAACCAGCCACAAACAACCCCCGAACTCACAAACCAAAACCCCCATCCTCTTCCTCACAAATGACCTCCAAACAACCCAAACCACCATCGTTCTTCTCCACGAGCAGCAAGCTCCAACTACCAGAAGAACCCAACTCCTTTCTTCCATGAAACGAGCTCAAGCTTGGTGAAATAGCTCCGGCGAAACCACACTCCAAACAAACCCATCAAACCCAGTTGTTCCTCTTCTTTTCGCCAAAACCTCACCGGCGAAAAATAACCCAAAACCCCTTCGTCTCCTTAGTTACAACCAGACCCATATCATTGTAATACCAAGCTCCGACAGCGAACAATCAGTGAGCGCTATGAGGGCGACCAGATCTAATCAGGTCCACGTTTTCGGCAAATCCCGGCGAGCAACAAGCTCTAAACCACCAAAACACCATGAACAGTGTACTGTTACTGTACTCTCTTTCCCAATCTTCTTTTTAATATATTACTGTTAAATAGTTCAAAGCTTGATGATTTTTTCTTTCTTTGGCTTGCATTTTTAGATCGTAATTATCTTTGATTTGTTGTTATTAGGTGTTGAATGGTTTATTGTTGTTAGTATTATTTTTAGATCTGGCCGGAAAATGCCATATTCCAGTGAACTCCATTATATGTTTTGTTGGTTAAGATTTAGTTATAATTCCATTTTTTGTTGGTTAAATACTTAATTAAGGAAGTTATTTTTGTAAGTATCTATATTTTCGTGCTTGTTATTGTTGAAATATTTGTCATTACTCACTTTGTTTACTATAAAATATTATTTTATTTGTATAGACGATGTTTAGCTATAATTTTGTTTTATTATATTTGTTGATGTTGCTATTGTTCATTATTATCATTCTTTCTTTTTTTCTTTTGTTGCTTTGAATGTTTTATATTTTATTTGTTCTCAATTGATTTTGAAAAGACATAAAAATTGACTAATGATTTTACATATTATTTTATTGTGGATGCATATTTGTGGCAGCTCTTCTTTTTATTTTTTATTTTTACCTTTCTATGATTCTTATCTTATTTTAGTTTGTTGTTAGTGATTAACCATTTCGAATGTCATACCATGTTAGTATTTATTTTAGGTTCTATGATGACTATAAGTTTTATGCTTGTTTCTTTTAATGGTTATTGCTTTACTTTTATTAATAAATTACTATTCATAATTTGTTTAGATTAAGTCTACATATTTTGTAAAGTTTTTCCAGCAAACTATCTCGTTAGTATTTAGTTAGTGTTTTATTGTTATTTCACACCATTTTATATTATTTTCTATTTGTTTGATATGATCTCGCATGTAGGAAATACAATATATTAAAATTGGCCAATGAAAAAATCTCTCCGTCAATTTTTGAGGCCTCCCCAATGTTAAAAGACGAAAATTTAGTTTAAGTTCATATATTTTGTATGTTAAAATGGCCGATGAAGAAATTATCGTCGATTTCCAAGGTCTCCCATGTTAATAAGATGGGTTTTTAGTTTTTAAGTTATTATTTGATTTATTCATTTTTACTCATATTTATTCATTACTAACACTTTTATTAAGTGTCTTTATAGGTACCCGAAGGTACTTCCCATTGAAGTTATTCGAATGAAGTTTGAATTGTATTCTTTATTCATTATCTTTTATATATCGATGTTAGGCAAACCTTAGGTCGTTTTTTATATTATTGTTTTATTTTAATATTGTGTATATTGCATATTTATTATACTTGTATATTATTGTTATCTCCTCAATTTGAAAAAATAAATTCAATCGGGACTCACATATGCGGATTTCAAAGGGTGTCTAACCCCTTCCCTTCGAAATAACTAGAATCTCTTATCTAGAATTTAATGGTTTCGTAGATCATTTAATTGGTTTCCTAGTTTTTCCTAAAATTAGGTGGCGACTCTTTTTAAAATTTGTTTATTTTTAAAATTTGATTAATTGATTATTTCTCGAGTCACCACGATGTTTCGTTCTATTTGAATAAAATAGGGATGTAAATAGAATGGTGACTCCGGTGGGGATACAGAGGTTCTAATCAATATGAATTCATTTTTTTTCAAATTGAGAAGCATTTCTTTTATTGTGTTATACCTTGTATTTTGTATATTTTATTGATTATTTGTATATTGCACTTGTTGTTTATTCATTATTTATTTTATTATATGTATGTTGTCATTGCATTCATGGCATTTTTCAACTTGTATGTATAGTATATTAAGAATGGTTTCTGCATAACCGCAATCAGATTTTTTATACTCGACCATTTTTCAGAATGATCGACAATTTATTGGTACGTCAGGCATCCAATGGTTGTCGTGAATTCTAACTTAAGTTGTCTTCTTGGGTTTCCGGTCTTTCATAAATTACTCTTACTCAACTAGCATAGAGCGAAATCATATTTCGAATTTAGCGCATTTTGAACTAAGTTGATCCATCAACACCCAAGGCGTGTTGGGCCATTAGAAGCCCACCTTGTGTTTATTTGGCCCATTGGTCAATAAAAGACAATCATGCGTATGTGTTTAAATTAGAAGAATGTATACGTCATTTGGCAAAACAATGTCCCATGGGGTAGGGAGTTTAATAGTTTGATCGAGTCGAAGAAGGATCAAGTTATTATTTCATCCAAAAGCGTGGACATCTGGAGATGACAAGAAATCAAACAGAAGGACCGTCCATGGAGGCATAACATAGAATGGTACTCCTATGTGGGACTGATTATTTGTATTTCATTTTCCCTATTATGTATCATCATCCAGTTTTATTCATAAAGTTTGTATAAATTCAGGTTATGGGACAATGTTGCCAAATGGTGTAATACATCCTTCAGATCGGTAGGATTACCCTTGGCACAAAAGGGTCACATATTTGTATAGGACGTGCAATAACTATTTGTATGTTATGTGATATAATTTAGTTTGTCTTCAATCAAAGCACTGCTTATGTGTTTAATTTATTCTTTGTGTGATATTTTGTATTATCCATTATGATCACGAATTAACATTTTTATCTTTGAGTTTTTCTTCTTTTTAAGTGAGAGGTTGATCTATGTCAGAATTTAGAAGTCATTGTTCGTTCAAAGTTGCAAAGGACAAGAGGATTCACAAAGTTCGAGTCTTTGTATTTCACAGGAGAATAATATAAAGTCAAAAAGATAAATCAGGGGAGTCTTTGTATTTCACAGGAGAATAATATAAAGTCAAAAAGATAAATCAGGGGAGTATTTGACTATGAGGTCGTACTCATTTATTTTTTATTATTTTGTATGATATGCTGCTCTCACATATGTCTCATATTTTTTCACAAAATTCGTCCCCAACAACAGTCAGGGATGGTCATATCAATTTGTGGTTCTCGTGGATAATTCGAAGAAGACACATTTTCAACAGACATCCAAAAAAGAATAGAACAAGTGATTACTGTAAAAAAAAAAAAAGGGAGGCTACATGCAACAGGCAGTACAAAGGTCGACAGTTAAGAGGATACAATCAATCGCTCTGAGTTTATCTAAATTTTGAAATTATTTTCATACCATATCTGAACGAACTATGCGAACCTGATTCTTATCTTGGTGAGATACGTAGGCAACCCTTCTTGGGTTCGGTATTATTTTTTCCAAAAGCAAAAAAAAAAAGTTTGTGCATATTTTCAAAGGTATATCTGCACGAACTACGCGGACCTGATTCTCATCTTGGTGAGATACGTAGGCAGCCCTTCTTGGGTTCGGTATCCATTTTTTCAAAAGTAAAAAAATAATAATAATATTGTGTGCATATTTTCAAAGTCTTATCTGAACGAACTACGCGAACCTGATTCTCATCTTGGTGAAATATGTAGGCATCCCTTCTTGGGTTCGATATTCATTCTTTTAAAATAAAAAATAAAGTAAAATAGTTTGTGCATATTTTCAAAGGCATATTTGCATGAACTACACAAATCTAATTCTCATCTTGGTGAGATACGTAGGAAGCCCTTCCTGGGTTCAGTATTCATTTTACAAAAAAAAAAGGTCAAAAAATAAAATAATATTGTGTGCATATTTTCAAAGGCATATTTGCATAAACTACGCACACCTGATTCTCATCTCAATGAGATACGTAGGCAGTCGTTCTTGGGTTTGGTATTCATTCTTTCAAAAAAAACATTGTGTATATATTGTAAGAGTCATGTCTTCAACTTAGTTGGGACCAATGCAGTTAGGAGCATGTAAAAATATTTGATATGATGGAGAGGACTGACTTTGTGGTAAACCATAAATTCTTTTGGTACCTCTCATTTGTACTTTTGTGATGCTTGAAAATTCTCTTACATGCATTCAAGATATGAATAAAACCAACCTCATGGTTTCATGTGCATTGTGTGGTGAGCTTTTAGATTAAGATTCAATCGCATCGCACTGTTGATCTAGAACTTGGTTTGAATGTTATCGAGGTGAAATTCTGAGTAATGTTTGGTTTGGGAAAAGATTGTAGGCCTTCTTTGATCTGATTGTGCCTTTCAAAGCCTACCAAATGACATTAATCCCTAGTTTTTCCACTTTGAGCCTGAAGCCTTTTCTTTGGATAACACATCTTAGTCATTTCTCTTCTGAGTGCTTATGTGTACTATCCCTCTCTTGACCCAACCTTCTTGAACGCACAAAAGATGTAAGAGAAGATCCATGTTTGAAGTTGTCAAAGACAAAAGATATTAAGTCTCCCAAAGTTCTAGAGAAAGAACAAAAAAGAAAGAAAGAAAAAAGGTTGAAAGAAATAAAGAAAGACAAAAACACCCCTACAAGGTTAGTAAAAGAAGAGAAGCAAAATACTCCAACAAAAGAGGAGAAAAATTCAAAATAAAGAGGTGAAATAAAAGAAAAGCTCCTAGAAATAAGGACTCAAAAGATGTCGAAACAAAGGGGTGAAAAAAAGGAAAAATTCCAATAAATGAGAATTCAAAAGAAGTCAAAAAAAGGGAGGACAATGAAAAGGATCTGACGTCAAATGTGTATCAATCGTCAAAAGTACAAATTCAGTGTGATGCTCAAGGAGGAATTAAGTCACTCTTATCCTAAATATATATATATATCGTACACGTCCCTAAGTCTACGTTACAAGCCAATGACAAGCCCTACATGATCTCATTCCAAATGGTCTCACATTAGTGGAGATTTACATAAGGGCCAAACATATGTTATCACAATTGCATGCATTGAACATTCTTGTGAGTGTGAGTGCAATTTGGAAAATGTCCTCAAATCAAACGTTTCAAATATGTGTGAAATATGACTTGTCTTTGTTGTGAGGGCACTTGAAATCTAAGGACTCGTAAAATTCAAAACCTTTGTTTGAAGTAAGATGAACAAATCTTGTTGATCCTTAAGTATGTTTGAGGTACCACTTGAAGCTGTAGAAATTACCTTGAATTCAATCTTAGTTAGAAAAAGAGAAAAAGAAAAAGAAAGAGAAAGAGAGATCTACCTGCAATCCTAACTGTTGGTACCAATTGTAGTCAAGATTTGACTGTCTCGTCACTTTCTTTATTCTTCAAAAAAAAAAGAAAAAAAGGGTGAGCAAGCACCCACTCTTTAATATTTTTCAAAGCATTTTTTTAAATTCTTTCCATTAAAAATAATAATTTGGGTTGTCCATTGTAAACGTGACATTAGGCTAACCTCGTAAGTGTGAGACGCCTATTTTACTTCATTGGTTGTCCGTCCCAAAAATGTGACATGTCTTTTGTCTCTAGACTTTGAATATCACAAGGAATATCATTTTCCTATTTCATCATGTTCATATTGTACATTTTCTAATGATGATCTTGTCTCAGATTATTTGCAGCATTCATCATCTACAGGATTGGAACTACATTTGACATGATTCCTGGCTCAACACAATATTAGGCGCCACGATAACTCGGTCATATACTCAGTGTGATTTTCTTCTCTCCTTGAAATAAACACTCGGACAGAATTTTTGAGATCTAAGATCTCAAAAATTCACAATAAAGATGCTTCTCCAGCAAGTCAAGATAGGAGATCATTTTGAGATTTGCCAAGAGTTCTAACTGAGACATAATTTTTGAGGACTTCCTCAAAAATTCCAACAAGTACTGTCAGAAGTTTGATAGTCAACTTCAAATGATCTCCAGCATCGCTTGAAGTTCAAAATGGACTTCAAAATCTTCAGCATTGTCATAATGGAGCAAAAATAAATTCCGAATGCAAGCCAGGAGCTCCTCGTATAAATCCCCAATAAGACATGAGTTACAATGAACACAAAGTGTTCAAGAGAAAATGATGATTGATCACTTGTGCCAAAGTGATTAGGCACTTTGTACACATTCTCTTGTGAATCTTTCCTTAAAGTTCCTTGATCAAGTTACTAGCTAAAGCAACATTTTATCTACTAATCGTTCCTTTTTTAATACAGGGACAGATGAAAGCATCAATATGATGACATTTTCAAGACACACAAGCCATCCACCTCTCTACAGTGGACAATCATCGATCCATCCACCTCGTTACAGTTGGACAATCATCGAGCAATCCACCTCATTACAGTCGACAATTATCAGGCCATCTACCTCATTATAGTGGACAATCATCGAGTCATCCACCTCGTTACAGTGGACAATAATCGAGCCATCCACCGTGTTACAATGGACAATCATCGAGTCATCCACTTCGTTACAGTTGGACAATCATCGAGTCATTCACCTCGTTACAATGGAAAATCACGAGTCACCCACCTCGTTACAGTGGAAAATCATGAGTCATCCACCTCGTTACAGTGGAAAATCATCGAGCCATCCACCTCGTTACAGTGGAAAATCATTGGGTTATCTATCATTTGAATTTTTCATTGCATTTTTCATTTGCCGAGAGGGTCATTTCATTTTTCATTTGCCGAGAGGGTCATTGAATTTTTCATTTGCCAAGAGGGTCATTGCATTTTTCATTTTCCAAGAGGGCCATTGCATTTTTCATTTCCCGAGAGGGTCATTGCATTTTTCATTTGCCAAGAGGGCCATTGCATTTTTCATTTCCCGAGAAGGTCATTGTATTTTTCATTTGCCAAGAGGGCCATTGCATTTTCATTCGTCGAAAAGGCCATTGCATTTAAGTCGCATATATTTGGAGGTGAATGATGTGCACCCTATCTATTTCACGTTCAAGTCGGAGGAAACTTGCGTTGAAAGATATTTGCATTTAAGTCACATCTATTCGGAGGTGAAGGATGTGCACCATATCTATTCCATGTTCAAGTCGGAGGAAACTTGCGTTGAAAGATATTTGCATTTAAGTCACATCTATTCGGAGGTGAAGGATGTGCACCTTATCTATTCCACATTCAAGTCGGAGGAAACTTGTGTTGAAAGATATTTGCATTTAAGTTGCATGTATTTGGAGGTGAAGGATGCGCACCCTATCTATTCCATATTCAAGTCGGAGGAAACTTGCGTTGATAGATATTTGCATTTAAGTCGCATCTATTTGGAGGTGAAGGATGCACACCCTACCTATTCCACGTTCAAGTCGAAGTAAACTTGCGTTGATAGATATTTGCATTTAAGTCGCATAAATTCGGAGGTGAAGGATGTGCATCCTATCTTTTCCACGTTCATGTCGGAGGAAACTTGCGTTGAAAGATATTTGCATTTAAGTCGCATCTATTCGGAGGTCAAGGATGTGCACCTTATCTATTCCACGTTCAAGTCGGAGGAAACTTGCGTTGAAAGATATTTGCATTTAAGTCACATCTATTTGGAGGTGAAGGATGTGCACCCTATCTTTTCCACGTTTAAGTCGGAGGAAACTTGCGTTGAAAGATATTTGCATTTAAGTCGCATCTATTCAGAGGTGAAGGATGTGCACCTTATCTATTCCACATTCAAGTCGGAGGAAACTTGCGTTGAAAGATATTTGCATTTAAGTCGCATTTATTCGGAGGTAAATGATGTGCACCTTATCTATTGCACTTTCAAGTTAGAGAAAACTTGCGTTGAAAGATATTTGCATTTAAGTCGCATCTATTCGGAGGTGAAGGATGTGCACCCTATCTATTCCACGTTCAAGTCGGAGGAGACTTGCGTTGAAAGATATTTGCATTTATGTCGCATCTATTCGTAGGTGAAGGATGTGCACTCTATCTATTCCACGTTCAAGTCGGAGGAGACTTGCGTTGAAAGATATTTGTATTTAAGTCGCATCTATTCGGAGGTGAAGGATGTGCACTTTATCTATTCCACGTTCAAGTCGGAGGGGACTTGCGTTGAAAGATATTTGCGTTTAAGTCGCATCTATTCGGATGTGAATGATGTGCACCCTATCTATTCCACATTCAAGTCGGAGGAAACTTGCGTTGAAAGATATTAGCATTTAAGTCGCATATATTCGGAGGTGAAGGATGTGCACCCTATTTATTCCACGTTCAAGTCGTAGGAAACTTGTGTTGAAAGATATTTGCGTTTAAATCGCATCTATTCGGAGGTGAAGTATGTGCACCCTATCTATTCATTCGTGCTACCGATGGATCATTTTCATTCATCCCACCGATGAACATACATTCATATCCTATTGATGGATCATTTTCCATTCATCCTACCGATGGACATACATTTATATCCTATCGATGGATCATCTTCATTCGTCGTATCGTAAGAGATGCTATCTTTTTCTTTAATTTTGTCTCTAGTAATGAGTTTTATCTTTGTCATTTTGAGAGCATCCAAGAGGATGCATTCTCAATTGAGCAACATGTGCAGACTACTTCAACAAGGAGGCAGCACAACGTAGAACCTTTTGGAAGCATATCCAGGATCGACTTCCACCACATTCGCCACACTTTTATATGAAGTTCATGTGTTCGGCCAAAATCGAGTTTGTCAATTTTCGTTGTCCATGATTTCTTTTATCAATCATATCCAACGAAAGGGACACTTGTAGGAATTGGAAGGTAGATATTTCATTTGTGTCAGCTTTTTGAATCTTAAAGGAGGTAGACTGACTATCTCTTCTTTCTATTTCCCCTTTATTAGCTTTTGTTTATTTTTTTATATTTAGTCCTAGTTACCGATTTCTGTGTAAAATTTTGGTCTTCCTCTGCATTTGTTTTCTCAAGAAAAAGTACTACCATGTAAAATAGCCTAACCTATTGTCGTACTGGCAATAGTTGTTATGACTTGATCCACTTTTCAGTTGTTAAGCTTTACTAAGTGTTGTTTCTGATAAAAGAGAGAAGGAAGATTATGGACTGAAGTTTCTCTTACTGCATCTTGTTTGATTAGTGGGTTTTGAAGTCTGCAATTACAGCTCAAGATTTTCAATGTTGATAAAATTGAACAAACTTCTAACACCTTCCTTCTCCCAATGTAGATAAATTGAAACAAATATTCTTGTTGTTTCATTTGTTAAACCTTGATAACTTAGTTATCGTTGTTAAACAAATATGAACTAATGATAGTCGCACATTAGTTCAGGTTTTGCACGGAAACAGAGAGCTAAATTAAAAGGTTCCAAACCCCCATTTCACCACACACCTTCATCCCATGACATTCAGAAAATATCCATTCACGCTAAGATCATTTTCGGAAGTTCTACTCGCCCGAATTTGATTCCGTAAAGTCGTATGGATTCCTTAACGTCTTAGCTATCTACTCATATGATCAAATTCATAATTTGATCTCCCGTTTGTTACCAGATTTCCCTAGACCTTACTGACTCTAATTTCGTCCAAATTTGGACTAGGTTGGGGAATTTCAAGATACTACCAAAAAGTTTTTCGGTCCAAGAATTTTCCCCGTTGGCTTTTCTATAACGACGGAAACTGGGCGTTATAGTGTAATTTCCTTAAATCATTTCTTTTCCTTTCTTTTTTCTTTTACTTTTTAATTTCTTTATTTATTTCAAAAATTTAATTGTCATTAAATTTATAAAAATTGTATTTTTTTAATATATAAATAGAATTTGATTGGTCATTTTTTTGAATTCTTAGATTATTTCTTCTACTAAAGATCGATAATTATATGCTATAATACAGCTAAATGTATAAGAGGTGGTGTGACATCCTTCTTAGTCCACATATTTATTAATTTGTATCAATTTTATTTTTGATATTTTCTCTTATATTTTTCTTAAACTAATTGCTTAAAAATGAAGTTAATTTATCAAATTATGATAATTATTTGCATTCATTGCTCAATTAAAAAGAGAAAAAAATTCATTTAAGAGTAATAAAGTATGCATGAAATGTTTCAGTTTTTAATTTTTTTTTTTTATCTTCATTAGAGTAGAGTCTAAAAAAAAAAATTATTTTGAAATTGCAAACGTGAAAATCCTTCACTTTTGTCATAATATTCAATTTCAACTTCTTTCACATGTATAAATGGTGAGTTCTATCAACCTCTTATATGCCTAAATACTACCTCTTATCAATATGATCTTTTAGGTTATTTGCTATTAAGTTTTCTATTTTCGCTAATTAATTATTATTTTGTGATTTTGTTGGATGGTCCTTTTTATGAATATTATATTATTGTGCAAGTTTAGTTTTTTTCTATTTATACAACACATTTTTAAATTTTTTTAAAAATTTATTTATTAGCCTATCAAAATTTTGAAATGAAAACTTTATTTACAGTTGGTGATATGTACAATATTAGATTAAAAAAAGTGACCTTGAAATTAGATTAAATGAATGTCAGAAAAAAGATATATGAAACAACAAATCAATTAATTTGATGTTGGTAAGTCATTTGTTTGATCTGAGCAAATTAATAATTAGTCCATACTAGGTCATTCATAGCATTATTATACTTATAGTTTTTTTTTTTTTTTCAATAAAAGTTGATAACCTACAAAATTCAAGCTTTATTCATATTGTATTATAGATTTAAAAGTAATCACTTTTAGATTGTTAAATTATTCTGATTCATTAATTTTCTATTTTTCTAACATCATATATTAAAAATATTATTTTCATTCTTATTTTCGATTATCACTAGACTATTATAACTTATGAATTTAAGAATTTTGGTAAAAAAAAAATCATATGAAATTGAAGTATTGCAAGTTATATTTCATGAATAGGTCTTTTATATTTATTTTAAATTATTGTTATAACGCGGAACACGAACAAATTTTTTAAATAATAGGGAAAAGGGTCAAAAATATCCCTCAACTTTGGTTTATTGTTTGACTTTACCCTAGCCATTAAAATGAAGTTAATTTTACCCCTCCTGTTATTAATTTCACCAAAATTACTCCTCGTCTGATTGGAATACATGTGTATTATGTTTTCAGAAACATGCTTAAATTTCCTCATTTAGTTCTAAATCCTAGAAAAGCTAATCTTGGTGGATACAACAAAGTGGATCCTGTAAAGTTTTAATATTTATGAGAAGATCACTATTTGTGAATTGTAAAGTATTGAAAGCATATTATGTAGTCATTAAATGATATATCCTTTTAGACTTGTCCGCAAGATGATATGTGTATCAAACTAAAATCTCAAGAGTTAAAATTTTGAACAGACATAAAGGTTGTTCTATCACCATTTGACTTTGTCATGTTTGTCATTAGAATATTTCTTCTCTGTGCAGTCTCTGTTGAATCTTGCAGGAGAAACATAAGATTCAATGGTTCTGTGGCATGCTCAAAGCTGGAATCCCACCTTGCTGATGCTCGAGTTTATATGCTTACCCATCCCAAAGAATTTGATGTGGTAGGATTATACCCTTAACTATCATATTTTAACATTCTTCAATGGAAATGACCTTTGGCAGAGGTGCATCTAGTAATGGCCTATAACAAGTAAAACCTTTGTTGGGTACTGATAAACATGGAAAATTAATGCAGTATAGTTAGTTTCAAGTTTCTTAGTTAGCTTGTCTAATTTATCTTCAGAAATGAACTACCATTCTTATATTTCTGCTTACTGTTGTTGCAGGTTGATCTTGATCCTTATGGATCGCCATCTGTGTTCTTGGATTCTGCTGTTCAATCAGTTGTAGATGGGGGGATATTGATGTGTACTGCTACTGATTTGGCAGTGTTATGCGGGGGAAATGGAGAAGTATGCTATTCCAAGTAAATTCATATTCTCTGGCTTCTGGAATTATCTAATTTTATTCATCATGGAACATGTCTTACTTGATGTCATGCGCAACTAGATATGGCTCGTATCCATTGAGAGGGAAATATTGCCATGAAATGGCTTTGCGGATCCTTCTTGCCTGCATTGAGGTACGTGCTTTGTGGAAATTTTGTGTCTGTTATGAAGTTGGATGTCATGATATCTGGTGTCTCTCTGTGATTTCTATCATTATGTATAGTGTTCAAGATAACGTACTGTAGGATGTTGAAGTTACTCTAACAGAGAGAGAGGGAACACCTGACACTTGAAAATTTCATGTACTAAATTAGGAGTACTCTCATTTTTAATTCCCTATATTCTACGGAAAAGGGAAAAAAATATCCCTGGACTATCCGAAAAGGTTTAAATATACCATTCATTTATTTGGCTAAAAATACTCCTTTAATTTTTATATCCATTGTTATTTCTGTTTTTTATTTCAGAACCATGCAAATCAGTACAAATCTTTTCGAATAGAGGGGTATTTTTAGCCAAATAGATGTATGAGGGATATATCTAAACCTTTTCTGATAGTCCAGAGGTATTTTGGCCCTTTTCCGTATATTCTAAAACTGAACAGTAATTTTTGGCCTTCATAATTGTCAATTCATCACATTTAATTTTTATATTCATTGTTGTTTCTATTTTTATTCCAGAGCCATGCAAATCGGTACAAAAGATATATTGTTCCAGTATTATCTGTTCATATGGACTTCTATGTCCGCGTTTTTGTTCGTATCTATAGGTAAGTGTTTCTCCTTTAGACTTAAACTGTTAGCCCAGTCTTGCTTAGGTTATTGTTGTACTCTTCTGATAGTCAAGTTAAAGATTTCAATAATTGTCTATAGTTCAGCAAGTGCTATGAGGAATACTCCTCTGAAGCTCTCATATGTGTATCAGTGTAACGGGTGCGATTCTTTCCATCTTCAGCCAGTCGGGAGGACTATCTCAAAGGTTTGTGTCCTATCCAAATCTCTGTTGTATCTTCATTGTACAACTGGCTCTGCTGGACTGAGCTGCTCATTCTCTCCGAATGGCCTAGATATGTAGGTAATTTAGTGTAAAGAAGTTCCAAAAGATGTTCATAATATTCTTCATTCTTAACTTCTCTGTTCCAATTTATGTGAAGGTGTTTGCTAAGAATGAAAAAAAGACTATTGATATTTGTGGTCTAAAATAAACCAAAGAGATTTGTGTGACTATAGATCATCTCATTAAGATTAAAATGGGAAATTCAAAGTTAATGACAATGATATTGGAAAATGGAAAAACCTATGTAGGCAGTATAATCTGCAACTTCTCTAGTTGGAAATGTTCTAATTCTGCTACCTTCTTGGTTTCTTGGTCTATTGTGGACGATAAGAAATGATTGGTTGTCAGAATGATAGTTCATCTATTTATTGCAAGAAAGATGTAGGAAACCTTTAGACTGTTGTATGTGTGCAGTGTAGAAGGCATCTCCTTTTTCCTTTAGATCATGGGTTCCATTGGTAGAATTTGGTAACAATTAATCCTCACTAAACATTGTTTCAACGCGCATTTAAGTGGATAGCCACATCTTTATTGAATCTTTTCTGCTTTTTTGGAGTAACACCCTCAGATACCACCCTGGATTTGGCCCTGCTATTTCTCAAGATTGCAGTGATTGTGGTAAACAATTCAATATGGGTGGACCCATATGGTCTGCACCCATCCATGATCAAGAATGGGTAGCTTCCATACTTGCTGATGTGAAATCTATGAAGGAACAGTATCCAGCGTATGACCGAATCTGTGCTATGTTGACAGCAGTTTCAGAGGTGTGGTTAATAGTTGATTTTCTCATTTCATTTCTGTTCATAACATTTCTATTTCTGTTTTCATAAGCTGTTTAACTTAAAGCTGATGAAAGAGCTTCTTGTAAACCTTTGGTAAATTGTTTTTAGTTCACTGTGTTTAACATCTTGATAATCAATCATGAACCCCCCCCCCCCCCCCACTCCCTTTTTTCCCCCCATTTTTGAAACCACTAGGCCGTCAATCTTTTGCTGTCATGCTCATTGCACAAAACTTTAAGGAAAGCTGGGGTGGGGAACTTCTGATCTGCTGGACTTCTTATTGGATGCGTAACTGATGAAGTGTACTTATTTGCAGGAATTACCTGATATTCCTCTATTTCTTAGTTTGCACAATATCTCTGCAACACTGAAATGCATTTCTCCCTCAGCAGTTATGTTTCGCTCTGCTGTAATCAATGCAGGATATCGTACATCAGGGACTCATGTGAATCCTTTGGATTGAAAACAGATGCTCCTATGCATACCATTTGGGATATCATGCGTTGCTGGGTAACTGTTCCTTGTTCTGTCAGCTCTTGTTTTGTTGGCCTTGAAAATGAAAGAAGAAAGAAAGGAAAAACCCTAAAGAAAAAGTAGCCATGAAGAATAAAGGAAAAGTAAATCGTAACATTTCATTGCAACTTGAAGTTTCTGTACAAAAAATTGACTTCTGTCAGGTTGTTTCTGTTGTAGAGCCTAATCTCATAATTATGAATAATCATTTGCTTGTTTTCATGTGAATAGTTTCTGTATTCTGTGTGAATGAAACAAGTACTAAAATTCTTTGTGCATGTCGAAAATCATCCTGTGAAAGCTCAACCATCTCACCATCCTGGAACTGTGATTCTTTCCAAGGAACCTGTTCTGCAGGTGAGCTTTGACCTTACTATTCTAAAGCTAGCTAGGAGTATAGATAATGTCTAGCTTTGTATATTCTTAAGCTCCAACATTTGCAGCAATGTTTGGTTAATGGATTGAGACATTCCAATTTCTTGACTCTTGCTCAAATCTCCTGAGACTTTTACTTCCCCAGAATTCAATGTCAGGCCATCATCTGAGTGCAGCATTACGAGAATTGCTACCTCAATTTTCCATACTTGTTACGAAGTTACCATGATTCAAATTTTGATTTTCTTTGATGACAATCTCGCCATCATTTACTCCTTAAGTGTGGCCAAAAGGAGGATTTTCAGGTGAATAACAACCTGTGCCTGTGCTGTGAGAAACTTAGCAACCTCCATGGATGTACGTACACCAATTTACATGTGTCAACTTGTGTTGTAGCTCACTTGTTCTTTAATTCAAGAACATTATATTTTGATTCTTGGGGACGACACAGCTGACTTCTATTGTAATATGCTTACCAGTCTTGTTTCTGGAAGTTGCATCTCAGCATCATTTTCATTTCAGGCTAATTTTGCTTGGGCTGTTGAATCCCCTAGCAAGGGAAAGGACAAGAAGGTTGCTCGTTTCCTTCCTAATCCCGAAAGGCATTGGGGCCCAAAACTCAGGGCAGGTCGCCAGATTACTGGTAAGCATGTGTCCCTTTTGGGTACAGAAGAAGTAAATATATTTAGCAACCCTGAGGATAGTGATAACTCTGCAGCAGTGTTTTAGATGGCGAAAGGCAACAAGGGTCTGCCTTGCCACAAAGCGCTCACCTTTTTGAAGTGCGGCGCCAATTAATACCAAAAAATTAATGTATTTAATTGCATATATAAATAATCAAAATCTCAATAGCAATAACATATTAGCAAATATTTCAATTCAAAAACTGAAAATAGATGGTACATACTAAAAGTTTAGAACTTGAATGAGAAAAAAAACAGAACAAAAGTCAAAACAGTGAGGAAAAAAACAGAGGTACATACTAAAAGTTTAGAACTTGAATGAGAAAAAAAACAAAACAAAAGTCAAAACAGTGAGGAAAAAAACAGAGGTAGAAGTACTCTAAAGTCTGAAGAAGAAGAAGGAAAAAGAAGTATGAAGAAGAAAAGAAGAAATATGTATTGGTTAGTCTCTGGAGTCGCCGAATAGTCTGTCTGGTTGCCGGAGAAGTCTAGTTGAGTTGACTAGTTGGAGTCGCAGTCTAAGAGTGCAACTGTGCAAATTTGCAAAGAGAACCCTAAAGTTACCTTTTAACTTTTATAACCCTGAATTGGTCGCCTTTTTGTTAAGAAAATACAAAAGGTGAAGCCTTTCTAGCCATTGTCGCCTTTTCACAAAGCAAATAGGCAATGAAGGGTCGCCTCACCTCTCGCCATTGGTGACGAGGCGATCGCCTTTCACAACACTGGCCTGTAGGCAAGCGTAAGAAGACTGAAGATGCTGATTCATAAATTCTGTTTTGGCCTTATGTCTTATCAAAACTACCCTGGAGCCAATTTTTATCTTCTCATAATCTGTTTCTTCTTCTGCATTTCGTTGCAGAGAGGATTCTGAAAATGCTTGTAGGAATTGGGAGGTAGATATTTTATTTGTGTCAGATTTTTGAATCTTAAAGGAGGTAGACTGACTATCTCTTCTTTCTATTCCCCTTTATTAGCTTTTGTTTATTTTTTTATATTAGTCCTAGTTACCAATTTCTGTGTAAAGTTTTGTTCTTCCTCTCCATTCGTTTTCTCAAGAAAAAGTACTACCATGTAAAATAGCCTAACCTAGTGTCGTACTGGCAATAGTTGTTATGACTTGATCCATTTTTCAGTTGTTAAGCTTCACTAAGTGTTGTTTCTGACAAAAGAGAGAAGGAAGATTACGGACTGAAGTTTCTCTTACTGCATCTTGTTTGGTTAGTCATTAGTGGGATTTGAAGTCTGCAATTACAGCTCAAGATTTTCAATGTTGATAAAATTGAAATAAACTTCTTACACCTTCCTTCTCCCAATGTAGATAAATTGAAACAAATATTCTTGTTGTTTCATTTGTTAAACCTTGATAACTTAGTTATCGTTGTACTGTTCTCTGTGGTTTCTCTATGTAATTTCTGCTACAAGTTGTTCTACAGGGTATAGATTTAGTTAATTTCTTCTGGCATTTTGATCGCTAATATCAACATTCTGCTAGCAAAACGAAAGAGGATTTTGAGTAGGTAGAGGTGGGTGGGTAATGAAGACTGGAAATAGAGTAGATAGTAATGAAGTGAAGTGTGTAAGAGATCTTGTTATAAAAGGGCAGTACATTTCACTAAGAGATCTTACCGTGTATTTACGCAAGAGGTTGTTTTCATGATCTGCTAGTCACCCAACGACAATTGAATAATAGGGAGGATGAAGCAGCAAATTCCTTTTTGTAACATTCAACTTTTATAACAAAGCAAAAGCATATGCCTCATTCTCATTACAAGTTTAAGACAGCTAGAAAGCTATATGGCCAATAGTAGTCTAGTAGAAAACAATATATATAGGAGTATCATCCCCTTATTGATTTTTGATATTTAAAGAATATAAATTGCAGAATTAGTAGTGTGATTTTCATTTGGAAGAATGTTTAGTTGGAGGGTTGAGTTCATCCCAAGCTTCAATCCAAGTGACCATTGCCTCTGAAAGCTTCAGAAAATAAGGGTCTATTGTGCCAAGTTTTTCTTTGACAAGCCTAGAAAGTTCAATATAGCATTTTTGCACAGAAGTAAACTCCTTTGAAAGAGTTAATGTCTGGAAAAATGGAATGATCTCTTCTTGCCAGAAAATTCCTTTGTATTCCTTCTTCAAGTTAACAAATGGATTGCTGGCTTTGCTGTGATAGATGTAGGGTAATCCAGTCTTGATTCCTAATCCCAAATGATCACATATTACTTGTAATATAAATTATTTAATTAGCAATCAATCATTCAACTCCAGCTTCCAACTATAAAAAATACAATTACAACTACAAACCTTGCAGCACCAACCAGCCCACATATCATCATAACGTCCAATAGGCTGTCCATCTCCCATGAGTCCAAAGTACGTAGCTGGTCCAATAAGATCACGATCAAATGCAAGATTCATTCCACACATTGGGAAAAGGGTACCCTTGGGATTGTCAATACCGTATCAACATACCTGTTCAATTTCTTTTAGTCACCATAAACTAATAAAGGAAAGGCTTGAGTTCTATGCACTTCCTTTTTCAATTCGTTTTAAAAAAGAATGTTTCTTTCTGGACAAACAAAATTCGTAACAAACCTAGTGTTCCTCTCAAGAGGTTTAACAAGCTGAGTAGGTGCATCATAATCAGGGATATTGAGCCATAGGCCATGGGAAGCTGCTGTTGGCACACCTTCACGAAGGCTGAAAGGGTATCCACGCACAAAATCAGCTCCATCTCTGAATGGTTCATACAATGTGTTGAAGAAAAAGGGAGTTGATGGGCACAAAAGGTTCTTTATGTGTTGTTCCAATGCGTTTATATCTTTTCCACTTGGATCCTTTGCAACCTATATTCATAAATCAAGTTATTGTTATAATACTCATGAACAAGTATTTGATCCTCCTATGTACTCCGAACCCCGCACCCAAGGATGTCGTGTAGTAGCCGGTCCGGTCAATGAAGTGGTTTGACATATCAAGTTCAAATCCCAGCAGAGACAAAAACACTAGTTGTTTCGTCTCATTTGTCCTAGTCATGGTAGACAGAGTTACTTGGTATCTATTGCTGGTGGGAGGTGGCATGTATCCCGTGGAATTAGTCGAAGTGCGTGAAAGTTGGTCCAAACACCATAGTCATAAAAAGGGCTAAAGTAGACATCTATGCCCTTCAACTTTGGGTGTGTGCAAGTATACGCTTAAACTTGTATGAAATTGAATAAGTAGACACACACGTCCTAAGTGACATTATACACGTGGGCGCCACATAGGACACACAATTGCCATGTCTTGTCTATTTGTTCAATTTTATACAAGTATAAGTGTCTATTTGGCACACCCAAAGTTAAATGACAGAGATGCCAATTGAAGCCAAGTTAAAAAAACATGTTTATGTATTATGCATGTATGCTAAAAAAGATAGATACAATAGAAAAGAAGGGATGGGGTACTCACAAAGCAATCATCATCAATAGTGTAAATATACTTCTTGGAAATCATGTAACCAAAGCAACGACAAGCAGAGTCCTTGAAAGAAATGCAAGATGCCTTAGGACCCAAAATCTTGTTTATGTCATTACGATTATAGAGCTCATAATCAAAGCCTCAGGGACCATGATGGTCTTTGAGGGATCACCATCTTGTACAATAATAAGATGATATGGTTGAAAAAAGGGCCTCCACATTTCTAAAAAATCTAAATTTCTAATTGTGGGTATCACAATGTCTAGTTCATCTTTCAAGGGAGGTGAAGTTGAGGCCATGGAATTGAATTTTGTGAAAATTAAGAGTGTTTTAGTTTAGTAAAGGAAAGAGAAATTTCATATAAATGGGGTGAGAGAGACTAAGAGAAAGAGTTTTTATATACAAGAAAAAAAAGACTTGTGTGGAGTGGAAAGTGTCAAAGGTGGGGTAGGGGACTTATTCAAACAAGTCGTTTCCCTAATATGCGGTGTTAGGGACATACCATGAAATTGGAACAATATAAAGAAAATTAATGTGATTACTATACATGGATAATATGTACAAATCAAGAAATGGTTGTTTATTGACAAAATAATAATAATTACAACAAAGTATGGTTATGCAAATAGACTAAGGTCTATTTGAGATTTTATTTCTTACTCCAAAGTGATGTCAACTAGTATGAATTTTTTTTTAAACTAACCGGACATAAAGCCCATTTAATAAAGAGAAATTTTAAGGGAAAATTACTAGAATACAGACACTTAGTTAACTTATTCACAGGTCATTTTTTTTGTTGTCAAAAGTGTATGAAAGTTTAAAGTTCATATTAGAGGATTACATGTATGTTGCTGAACAACATAATGTTCCATCATTTGGCTTATTGTTTATATTAAGTATCAATTTGACTGATTTATAATCTGTAGTTACAATAATGTATCAAGTACAATTTTACATTTTTATGTATCATCTTATAGCTTATTGTTTCTATTAAGTATCAACATCATTTTTTTGAATTGCAGAATATGAATTATGTAGTTAAACAAATTCCAAAACACTCCCTTAAGTTTGGCTCTACTTACAATACAAATTTCATAAGAGACTTAGTGTTGTCAATAGGGGATGAGGGTATCCAATTATTCAAGGATACTATATTTGGTCCATATCTGAATATTCCTAAATGCAACTATCAAGGTCAGATCACCAAGTGTTTACTTCTTTTAGAGGTGGAGCAGGACAATCCAGCCGGAGAACTTCATATTCGCCATGCTAAAGGAAATATCTTGAATTTTAGTATAAAAGAATTTGCGATTATTACTGGTTTGAAATGTATAGGAAATAGTAAAGATTTTACATATCCAGATTCAAAAAGAAGTAGGCTAGTTCAGAGGTATTTTCCTGGGCCTAATTATAATGTAAACAAACAACGGCTGGTAGATCGATTCATAATGGGTGGTTGGGATAACATCGATGATGCCCTTCAGATGGCTATCATGTACTTCATTCATACTTTTGTATTATCTCAACTTGGTACTGCAGCAATTCCAATTGAAGATTTCTTAATTGTTGAAGATGACAGTTATCAACAGTTTCCGTGGGGACAACGGGCCTTCACAAGGTTAATGAATTCACTTAGATAAGAGTTCAAATCTGAGAAACAAATGTATCGCTTAAATGGTATGCCATACGCACTTAACGTATGGGTATATGAATGTGCGTATGTGCTAGATAATGACATAGCTGTTAAAGAACGAAATGTTATTCCAAGGATAATGACATATCTTTTTTGTTTGCCTTTTCATTTTGTGTTATACTGATTCTTTAATTCCTGAAGGATATTGGTGGCATTTCTATGCCATATATGGTGGATGATTCTGTAGAGAAAGATAAAGTTGATCCACAATCCACTTCTCACCAGTCCTTTCAACAATCTATTTCACCTATACACATGGATTTTTCAATTCATGATCAAGATATTGATGGATCTGCTGATGATGTTGAAGAATAGGTTACTGAAATCAATGTTGCAAATGTATGCCTCTGATACATAAACACATTATATTCATTAATATCAATCTACCATTTGGAATAGTGGATATGACACACTAGTAATTTCAATCAGGTATCCTATTAGTGTATCATTGTCATAGTTTCTGAATAATATATTTTATTGTTATTGTATATACTTTATCTAAGATATGTTATATATCTTATATATGTTATTTAAATCAACATTGTGTTGCAAAGTAATGTATCTGATACGTAAACACCATACATACATTAATGTCACACAAATTAGAATTTGACACATTGGTAAAATCAGTTAAGTTTCTTACTAGTGTATCATTTACATACTTGATATATAATCATTAAAATTATAAATAAACAATCCGATGTTATTGTGTATCAATGACTGTACATGGTAGATTAATAATGACTTTTTATTAAAATAATATTATTGAATCATGTTTATTATCATTCTAACATTTGAAGATACTTTAAGTGTATTATTGTTTAACCTCAAACATGTTTAGAGTGATGATACATCATTTAAGGAACAAGTTATGGAGGATGCCACAGAGGTTATACACACAACACACCATAGTCATGTTTTGATTGAAGAAGTTGTTCTTAATAAAGAAGCTGTAAGTATAGATTTTTCTGGATCATTATACATTTATTATTTTGTATATATCATAATATAATCAATATCATATTTATTAGGATAACGCAATAGATGTAGCCCCCCAATCAGACACAAAGGTTTTGAGTGGGGATGAACATGGTGTTGATACACTTCAGCAAAACCTAGTAAAGCACGCTTCAAATCTATTTCTTGTTGATACATCTGTAAAGTTCTTAACTGTTTATTGAAAAATGTGATAAGTTGTCTATTTTTATTTTAACCTTTTTCTTATAATTACCTAATATTATGTAGGATTGTACCACATCGTCTTCAATTTCATCTGGTACTGAAGTTGTCGTAGATGCACTTATATGCGCATTTCCAAACCAGCCAATTAATGTCAAACCACTGAGTTCGATTAGTCAACTCTAACTGGCAGTGCTGATTGGTTATCTGCAGTCAACTACCCACCCGACTTCCAGTAAAGGAATCTGCACATAATCCTAATACAAAGACTCCAGCTCCACGCAATAGGATGCCTTCAAGAAATGTACGGTCTCCATATTTGACTTCTTTTGGATCCAGCGATAAAGGCAAGACAAAAATAGATGACGATGTTCGCCAACTCAATCCATTTGAAGGATGTGGCATTCTTTATCAAATGTCGTCAGGTTTGATGGATGAGTTCTCCCAGTGGATTGAAAAGGGACTCCTAAAATCACACGCGAATAAGTAAGTTTTTATAATATATCTTGCTACTTTTGTATTGTATAAAATTCTTCTTCTTTTGATTATAAACATTCTTTCCATGTATAGGAAACCATTTGAGGACAAATATAGAGTAAAATCTGCTCTGTTTGGTGTTGATCATATTGATTTTGTTGTCGCATTTCCTCTGGATAAGAACTGGTTTTATACTATGTCACAGCAGAAAAAATGTTGGACTGATTGGGCAGCATTGGACACATATAAAGACAAGAAAATCGGAGAACTTTTGGGTCCACAACATTCGTTTGATGTGGAGTTTGCTCAAGACATCATGCAACAAGAAAGCGATAGTCTGTCAGTATTGTATCATGCTTTCTCTAATTTTTGTATCTAATTCATTCTTATAATTAATCTTCTTATTTTTTTAGTGATTGCGGAATGTTCGTAGCTGCATTTGCTGAATTCTTGAGTGACGAAATCAACATGTCATATGATAGTTTTGGAAGTGACTATCTTCGCAAAAGATATGCAACGCTGTTATGGAAGTATGGTCTCGACAAGGCCAAGGCGGGATATGTTAGTGACAATGATGACCCTCCAAGGCTGAAGAGCGTCTTAAATTCAGCAGCAGAAAATGAACTTGTTAATGTAGGCTAGTTAGTTTTCTATGTTCCTGTTCACAGGCACATGTTGATACTTATTTGTTTTTTAAGATATATTAATTAGTGTTTTGGAGTATTTACTACCCTTTTAATAATATAGTTTTAAATTTGGAAGAGTTTTGAGGTTTAAAATTATTTATCTTTTAATTTTTTGTTCAGTTTAGTTAGGACTTCAGAAAATTATGTATCTGATAAGTGTGATAATAATGACATTATTGTATCTGATAAGTATGATAATAATTACATTAATGAAATTTTGTGACTGAAAAATATGACATTAATGTATCTGATAATTTTTTGACTGAAAATTATGACATATCATTAGAATTTTTAAAAATAATTATTATGTACATGATACAAAATGCTTACAAAATAACAAACTTGTTTGTATCACAAATCGTGATACTATATTTTACACGTGATGCATGCCAGTTAATTTTAAAAAAATTAAATATCTTATTACATGACGATTCATACAACATTTTGTACAAATCATAGCACTTGATACTATATTATTAAGTAATATGATTTATCAAGAAGAAATTTATATATATTACACACAATAATTATGTATCATAATAAGAAAATTTATTAAGTATCTAAACATATGATACAATATTGCTAAACTTGATACAATTAAATATAATTTCACAATTTCAGCATATTTAGTAAATTTTACATGTTATTTCTTATACCTTTGGTACAAATCTCAGCAATTGATACTAATTGAATTTTCGATGCAAAAGTTTCAAAAATTTAAGTATCAGATACATAATATATATATATATATACACACAAAATTAACTTTGACAGAGTTTAACAAACAAAAATTATAGAACCCATTGATAAACGTTTCAATTCAATTTATTGCATCAGAATCTGTGTGTAACAGTAGAAACAAATGCTACACTTTGAGAATTATTAAACATGAAATATCAAAGTACTCCGAAAAAATAATCATCAAGAATCTTTTGGGAAGAAAGTACATGCTCTTCTATTGTGACCTTCTTGTCCACATTGTCCACAACAATTCGTGTTTGCGGTTAGCTTTTCATCTGCATTTTTCTTCATTTTTTCCCTTGGTCTACCAGGCATTTTTTTGTATCTTGGTGGCAAGACAACTTCTTCCAATCACTTTTGTCTGGCATTGGTTCCATTGGAACTGCATATGTGTTTGCTAATGCATCAGGTTTATAGTAATCAGAGCAGTATGGGTGTACATCTTTAATATTCTTCTTCTTGAAAACAGCCATTGCGTGCGCACAAGGTATCTCATCATATTGAAATCTACCACAAAAACAATTCTTTCTCTCAAGGCAAACAATGTATCTTATCCCACTTTCATAAACTGAAAAAATAAATTCAGAAGATGCAACAACCTGCAATAATTTACAAGTTATTGATACATAACATGATACACAACAATCTAAAGAAAATTTAAGCAAGATACATAATAATTGATATATGTATAAGTACCTTCATTTTCACACATTTTGACGTGTTTATAATCAATATCTCTTCAAATTTCCTCCCTAATGTTTCCTTTGTATAAGATGCTATTCTCTATTTCTGCAGTTCCAAGAACCAAATAGAATTCTAGCTTCTTCCAAAAAGTCTAAAACAGGTAGTTGTCGTGCCTCAACAAGGCAACCATTAATACATTCTGCAATGTTAGAAGTCATCATTCTGCCCCTGTTCACGGTTGCATGAGATCTAGACCACCTTTCATACCCAGCCTCTTCAAGATACTTCTTAACTTTGACATCTACTTTTTCCACTTTAGCCATCAATTTTTCAAAATTCTTTTTTCGATAAGCCTTGGCCATCGAATAAAACAGATCACTTAGTGTGTTTCTACTTCTCTTGAAGTATGTACAAACATTTTTCCATATGTGCCATATGAATGCAAAATGAGGAACATTTGGATAAACTATACTTACACTCTTCATTATGCTTTCATTTCTCAGAAACAACACACATTTTTTCTCTCTCACCAAATGCATTTTTGAACTGTGTGAAGAACCATATCCATGAACAATCATTTTCCGTGTCTACAATTCCATAAGCTAACGGTAATATGCAACCTTGACACAAGCAACACACAACATTACGATACTTGATACATAATTGTGGCAGAATTTTATAATTACTATTTAAAAAAATTAAATTAATCAACAACTTGACATACCTGCCCCATCCAGCGTACTTGCGGATACAAATGTCCCTTTGTAAGCTCCACTAAGATGTGAACCATCAACAACAACAACAGGCTTACAGAACTCAAACCCTCTCATCAATGGCCTTAATGCAATGAATAGATACATAAATTCATTTTTTTTTATTTGTGCATTCATATATATGAATTTATAGTTTCCAACATATATATGTATCTTGGCATATGTCTATATGCATTTGCAGGATTACCCCTTATCAACTCTAGTGCACGTTCTTTAGCACGCCATGCTTGTTGGTAAGAAATCTCAACACCATACATCTCCCTAATATCATCAATTATATCATTTGGAGTATGTTTTCTTTTGTGATTTACCAGTTTTGGAGCTGTCACACCACCAATAAACCCAACAGTAGCTTGTACCTTACTTAATACCCTATCCCTCGATGGACATGTATGTTCACTATTGAAGTATCTTACTTTGAATATATCTGTATTTTTTCTAACAGACGCCTTTAATTTCCAACAACAATCCTCAGAATAACACACTAAAACATAGCTGCAATTATACCATATACATTACTTAGTTGTTAGCTTCTGATGTATACTTTCAATAAAAAAAAAAGACTTGATACATTATTATAACTTAAAACAATGTTTGTAAAGGTATGTATCATTTACATAAACACCTTATATACCTTAATGTCAAACAATCGTACTTTATCATTCATATCAATGTCCACTGAGTTTTATAGCTTTCACACACAAATCAACAAAATGATACAAAACAAACAGTTGTGTCACAATTATCAATCCCTCTTCAATGATACATGATACTTTGTAATTAATCCACATAAATACATAAACTCATCACGTAAAATAATTCAACACTTATCGAACATGATGCAACATTATATTATGTAAAGTGTGTAAACAACATTGTATTATGAACAACATTTTAGTACAAACAAATTTTTAAAATGAAATAAATATAACAGATCTATTCACATTCCTTTTCGTATCAGACCGTTTAACTCTAAAATTGAAGCTATTCTTTATTTTGTATTTTGTCATTACAACCACAAAAGTTGCTTTATCCTTGTACAATTGTTTCCTCTCCACCTTTGTGGTGTTTGTATCTAATATATAATTTGCTATCTCCATCTCTGGTATGTAATAGGAATCACCAATTTTTGATTCAACAATGCTTAGAGCATTAGCATCCCTTTTTCCACCTTCAATACACACGATTGCACCATTGTTTGAATCGAAACCTTGTGCCTGTTCTTCACTTTTATCAGACGTATCAACGCATAGTGGATACATACTGAATCCAACCTCCTGCTTCTTTATTTCTACGTACAATTTCACTCCCATATCATTCCTAATTATCATCGGAGATGAATTACCTTCTACAATATATCGGATCTCAACATTTTTTTTCAATTCATCAATATTCAATTCAATTGCAATGGCTGAAATAAGATTCACATATGAAATTTTTTCTCCAACAACTATCCCATCACTTTTGTATTGCTCGTATCTAACCTCACTCTCCCATATTCCTGAATGCCTTAACAAGATCAAAATATTCATTACGAATCTTCACAAAATCACCTTTAAATAAAATTATGAACCACGTTTCTAAAGATTTTTTTGGACGAATAGGGATAAACAATTCAAAATTTGTATTTTCTAATTATTTTAGTGTTTCATATGGACTGAAATTGAATGTTTGAAACAAATAAATTAAGGCGTATTTTGGGGGACTGTTTAATGTTAGCGTATTTGGGGGATGAAATTAAATTTTCAGTTTCTAATCCCTTACATCACGCAACAAACTGATAATCCTGCATCAAATATAATGTATCACACGGCATAATTGGTGTATCCGAAAGTTACTAAAAAGATGGGATTTTTGTAATTTGTGAAAGAGTAGGGATATGAGGTAATTTGTGTCTTACACTATGCGGTTTGCATAATTTTTACAAATTTTAAGCTATTACAAATGGGAAAATTAAGTCCATGTCCCATAAAAATAAAATAATGGGTTTTTTTTACATAAATAATATACTTTATTTGCTTAATTACCCTTTTAAGTGTTGCTTTATTTTTATTACCATATATGACATATTTTAGCTTTAATAACCATTTGATATAAACATATATTAAAGTTGTATTAAAATTGTATATTAGTTGAAGTTTTAAAAATTGTATTAAAGTTGTGTCAAAACTATATTAAATATAAACAATCGGTGGTCTGGTGGTGGTGATTACAAAAAAAAGAGGTGAAGTTCTGAAAATCTGTATTAAAATATAAACGATAGTTATAATACAATTTGAATTCGATATCATACATTACTATAAATTTGATAGTTATTATTCCTAAACAAATATAATACATTTCTAACAACGTAAACTAATTTAAATAGTATTGGAATGTTTGAAATTCACATGTAATACTAATAATATTTTTATTTAAAATGTTTCATTTATATATTCACCACATGCATTAAAACATGCCTATAATATGTATAATATGTTGAATTCAAAATGTACTATAATTGTTGTTTATTTTTTCTCTTATTAACAGTACTAAAATATGTTATTATATTAAAAATATTTTAGTTATATATTCACCACGTGCATTGAAACATGCCTATAATATGCATTATACATTGAATTCAACATGTATTATAATTATTTTTATCTTTTTTCTCTTATTAACAATGTTAAAATGTATTAGTATTGTATTACAAGTATATTAATTATATATTCACCATGTGCATGAAAAATGCCTATAATATGTATAATGTATTGAATTCAAAATGTATTACAAGTATAATTTATATTTATTTATTTTATTAATGATGGCAAAAAAAATCTTCATAATTTACTATCTTCAAAAATAAATTTTAGTCTTCACAAAACAACCTTAAATATTAAGATATAAATTTCAATTTTTTAAAATTATTTATAATAATACCAATTCAAAATCAAGTCTTAAATTAAAATAATGAATTTTTTTTATAAAAAAAAAAAGGGAGAGAGAAAGGGAAAGACAAAGAAAAAGAGAGAGAGAGAAAGAGAAAGAGAAAGAGAAAGAGAAAGAGAAAGAGAGGGAGACAGGAAAAAAAGGAAGAAAGGAGGGGGAGAGAAAGACGCTAAAAAAAAGAGAGAAGAAGAGAGAGTATTAAATATGTATTTAGCTATTTTTGGTAAGAAAAATAAGGCTAATTTGTGTAAAAGTAAAAGATATGTTATAATTCGTGAATAAGGATATATTATTATGTAAATAGGCCAAAAATAATTATAGGTAAATACCCCTTTACAATTTAGGGGAAATTACATGGTTAAACAAACACATACTAGTTAATTAGTCATCATAGCTATAGTTTTAGTAAATTACCACTTGCGACCAACATTTAGTGATAATTATGTGGGCTGGATTTTCATGTTTGTATAATTTGCACGTTTGTATAATTCGGAATTTGTATGATATAATTTGTGTAACTCTTGTTTAATATAATTTTGTATAATATAATTTGTATAATTGTTTAAAGTTCAAATGTTTGTGTTTGTATAAATTCTTATTTCGTGTTTATACAAAAATAACTCAATTATACAAATGTACCCGCGAATTATACAAACGAGACAATTTAAACTATAGCTACAACCCGTAAAAATATACAAACTATAACTATGGAGCATAATTAAGTTATTATAGTGGCTACTTGCGAAAATTCTTCTACAATTAATACCCCAAAACTATCGATTGGGAAAGGGATCTTCTCGGGTGATAAAAAAGAAAAGGAAAGGAATCTTCTCTACAATTAGAATCCCTTCCCAAATTTTCCTATTCCCAGTTCTCCTTCTTCCTCAATTCTTCTTTTTCTCCAGTTGTTCCTTCTTTTCCAATTCTCCTTCTTCTCCAAGTCTTCTTCTTCCCCAATTTTTCTTCTTCTTCAATTCAAATCAACACTTAATTCCACAACATTCTATCAATGGAGAAAATTGTGATTCTCCTACAACATCATGGAAGTTGAAATTTAGAGTAACATAACATCTGATGTTGAGGCAACACTAATAGAATCTACTTTCAATTACAAAATTCTAGTCACTCTAATTTCAAATCAAATTATTATTTTTGAAAACATCGAGATCAAATATGCAATTGCATATGAATTTCCACCAGTGAAAATATCTAATATATGAGCGTGAAAGTCTACATTGAGTTGAAGAAGAAGTCTGAAATTACTTCATATCCACTGGTGATCGCCTACCAACACAATTTCACAAATCAATCATCATTCCTTATGTGAAACTTTTTGAATCCTCAATGAAACCATAATAGTATATGTCTTACTATTATGATATCATTAAGGAACAACTAGGCATTTAGGACAAGTTGTACAAAAGCTGAATGATACCATCATAATATATATATATATATATATAGGGGTGTACATGACCGGGTTGGTTTGGGTTTTTCAAATATCAAACCAAACCATTTGTATAAAAATTTTAAATTTATAAACCAAACCAAACTGATAAAATTCAGATTTTTTTCGGGTTTTTTCAACCTCGGGTTGGTTCGGATTTTTCAAATACCAAACCAAACCATTGTGTTGAATTTTTAAATTTATAAATCAAACCAAAGTAATAAACCTCGGATTTTTTTTAGATTTTTAGATTTTTTCGGTAAAGTTTGCATACAAACATATAATTAACTTGTGCTCCAAATATTTCTTTAGTCCAACCAAAATACAATTATCTAAGGTGTTTCTTAAGAAAATAACACAAAATATGATGAGTACTGATCACACTAAAATATTCAATAAAATATAATAATGAAATCATCATATAAAATAAATATTGCAAAGTCATAATGAAAATGATTATAATTTAAAAGTACTAAATTATGCTAAAATAAGTTTAATAAGTATTAGTTACATTACTAAATATTTAAGAAAAATGAAAATTAGATTATGTATTTTATTTCTCTAAACCAATGTAAAACTAAAGAATAAATATTCAATATTACTGTCATTCTTAGTGTTGAATTGATTTTCTTTTTGCATTAGTATTAATTTTATTTTGATTTAAGTTTTATTATAATTATCAACATTTATGAACTATAATCTTTATTGGACCATTCCGAATTCTAAGATTTAAACTTGAAATAATATATTAAAAGATAAAAACTATGAAATAGTATAAGAAATATTTTAAAATTATATCAAAGCAAATATTTTTATGTATAAAATAAATTTTAAAATTACATATATAATGTCGGGTTGGTTTGGTCTCGGGTTGGTTTTTTTTAGCTAAAACCAAACCAACCCAAATATAGTCGGGTTTTTTTTCCAATACCAAACCAAGTCAAACCAAACCATTAGTTGGATTTGTTTTTGGTTTGCGGTTTGGTTCAGTTTTCGATTCGATTTTGTACACCCCTATATATTTCTGACCTTTGATGAGAAAACTATCCCCACAATAGCTCGTCCTATCCAAATGAATCATGAGCTCACAATCCACTTTCATGAAGAAATAAATGACCTTCTCGAAAAACAAATCATCTCTCCAAACAAATCCCCTTGGAATTGTGCTGCCTTCTATTTAAACAAAAGCTATGAAATTTAACGGGGAGTTCTTTGATTAGTTATCAATTATAAACCTTTAAACTCTGCTCTTCGTTGGATTACGTACCCTATTCTGAACAATAAAGATCTTCTCCATCGGCTTTATGTTGTCACATTTTTCTCAAAATTTGACCTCAAGTCTGGTTTTTGGCAAATTCAAATTGATCCGAGAGATCGTTAAAACAACTTTTACAGTACGTTTTGGACAATATGACTGGTATGTTATGCCTTTTGGACTAGAAAATGCTCCCCCAAAATTTTAAAAAATAATGAATGATATTTTTAATCCTTTTTCAAAATTAATTAGAGTTTACATAGAAGATGTTCTAGTATTTTCTACTAGCATTGACCAACATTTCAAACATATGAGAGTTTTCTTTAATATCATCAAATATAATGGCTTAGTTTTGTCCAAAATTAAGTATAGTTTTTTTCAAATTAATATACAATTCGTTGGGCATAATATCTAACAAGGCACTATTATTCCTATCCAACAATCCATCCAATTGCTTATAAATTTCTTGATCAAATTCTTGACAAAACCCATCTCCAAAGATTATCTTGGGTGTGCCAATTACATAACAGACTTTATTCCAGGCCTTAGCAATTTACTGAAGTCTTTTCATGATAGGCTGAAGAAACCTCCTCCTCCATGGACCAACATCCACACCAATGTCGTTAAAGAGATAAAACTGAAAGTTAAAAAGATCTTCTTTGCCTGTCCCTTCTTGATTCCTCTACATTCAAAATAGTTGAAAGAAATGCATCATACATTGATTATGGTGATATCATAAAACAAAGAAAAAGAAAAATAAAAATAGCATATCATTGCATTTGCATCCAAGCATTGGAATAAGGCCCACCAAAATTATCCTAATATAAAAAAGAAAATTTTGGCAATAGTTTTATGCATTTCAAAATTTCAATCAAAACTTTTTACTAGCATTAATTGTAAAGATGCAAAATATGCTTTGCAAAAAGATGTTCAAATCCTTGTTTCTAAACATATATTCGTTAGATGAAAATCTATTTTGTCTATTTTTTATTTTGATATAGAGTATATCACTCAAACTCTATTTCAGATTTTCTTACTTGAGAATTCTTGCAGGATAGGTAATTATATGTAGGAAAAAGAAAATAGAACTATTCTGAAAGCCAAGGGTGCCTAAAATTAGTGAACATATAAATGTTTCTATATATTTTCATGACCATAGCAGGTCTGGACATACGATCTCCATATTTAAGGACATTTTTTTTTCTTTTTCAAATCAGTCAAATAATGAGTGATGGGGTAGCCTTAAACAATGATTTTAGTTTATCTACACACTTAGTATTCCACCACTTGTTAATAACTTAGTTCAGCTGAAAAAAAAGGCCCATCAATCCCTGCTGCTCCTTCAAACAATCTCAATAGATAGATAGATTCAGATCATTCAATATATAAATAATTAAGGATCATAGGACTTTACATAATTAAATTCGGATGAGTAAAATTCTTGAAATCAATCTTGGCGTGAAGATATTAGTTTGAGACATCATGGAGAAGGTATGCTATAAAAAGGGGACTTTTCATGAATTTTTGAGCCTCTGAAGTTTGTGCAATCCACTATAGTGGGCAGTGGGCCGCTATAACGGGCGTGTGCAAGCGCTATAACAGGGAGACAACTGCTATAGTGTGGTCACTATAGAGGATTGAGCCGCTATATGAGGATAAATCAAAATTTTATGCAGAAAAAGTCTCAAAACCTCCTATTTTCTGCATAATTGTTCTTGAGATTGAGAGGAGCGAATTATGACAATTTTAACTCAATTTTCCACCAAATTCGTTGGTAAAGGTAAGTTCAGTACTCCCCTATCTTGTAATTTGATTTTTAAGCCTTAAAATCTAGGATATTACCCTAGGGGGAGGGACCTGACTTGTTTTAATGGGGGAACAAGTCCTGGATTGTGTAGAATGATCATGAATTGGTCCGAGGTTAGGTTTTGGTTATAATACAAGTATTGTTAGGCCATTTATGATTGATTATTGTGTTTATATATTGTTTTAGACCAAGAACAAGTCAGTATTGAATAAGGGGAAAATTCGGATTCTGTAGAATTTTTAAGAGGCTTGTATGCTTTCTAATTTATGTATGTATGCATGCGTGTCTATTGCTTTGTAGTAACACTCGTGCATGTTGGGGAAAACATAGGGTTAATATGAAACCACATCATGTTGATAATCTCATGCAATGAGCTTGTTTACTGTACTTGTGATTTCAAGTGTTATTGTTTATTGCGATTGTGATTGTGCATGTTGTTTGTGATATATTGTTGGTTTTCTTGGGTATCATGCCAATACATGAATACCAATGGTTGACTTGAATACCATGAATGGTATGATAATTAACCCCGATTGGCTTGGGTACCACACCGGTACACTAACAGTTTGTGTGTGGATTCCATGAGAGGACCAAGTGTGTGTAATTAAGGTTCCATGAGAGAACAAGATTCTTGTAATTGTGATCATGTGAGACATGTTCCAGATATTGGTTGATTCATGATATTGTGACTGAGAGTCTATTTATTTGTGATTGTTGCTATGTGTTGCCTGTGTTTACTATGTTGTAGTTGTTTGTTTACATTCATAGTTTGGAACTGATAGTTTGATCCTACCAATACACTGCGATACATTGACTTAGAGATCTCTTACCGGATGGCTTATTACACTTGGTGATTCGCCGATGATATGGATGACCAAAGAGAAACTCGTGATCTCTCAATCTTCGACGGAAACATAATACTGGTCAATGGCTATGTCGTTTGTGAACTAAAATGATTGGAAGGTATTTTGAAAATTCTGGGCGTGTGGAACATGAGAGTCTGATTAATGTGTAACAAAGAATTTGGTATTTCATGAACGAGCCAAACATATTGAAGCGGATTATTGCTATGTCTGAGATGAGTTGCTCGCCGATCATATATCTCCGAGCTTTGTTGGACATTCTGGATCCTCATACTCCAACACGAGGGGTGGGGTGATGGGGTTAATGAAGTAAATATATATGAAATATTGTATTTATGATAATTCTGTAATTATAATTTAATTAAACAGAGTAGAAGTATTAAACACGAAATACTTTTGGTATAGTAGACCAAAAAAATGTCATTATTCTTTAGTTATCTCACCACACTCTTCAATACGTACATAGAAACACAACATATTTTTTCAGTTGAAAGCAAGAACAAGTAATTATTGAAATCAATTATGTAAACACCAAAATGAGTAATGAGTTGAGATTAATTGTATTTATGGGCAATCTCCAAGAGAGTGTCACAAAGTTGTTTAGGCATACATAGCATTGCCATATGATCAGCACCTTCAATCTCCATTGCTTCTGTAACACCAATGTTGTCAATTTGCCATTGTTGAAATTCTTGTGGTATGCCTTTGTCCTCGGTGCATACTATATAAACTCTCTTCACTGATCCATATCCTTCATCACTCAAATACTTTTCCTTAGATAAATCTTCCAGAAACAAAGAGCTTGGTCTCACCAATGATGATGCTAATGCAACATCCTACCAAATTAATTACATCATTCAAATCATGTAAGGTTGCTTTTATTTTTAAAAAAGAAAAAAAGAAATAGAGTTATGGTATGGGTCAAAAACACATTACTTAATCGAGTGTGAATTTCCTTCCTGAACTATCATCCAATAGTTAGTAGAATACACATCCACTAATTTCTTATAGTGTGTATAGATTCTCTCTTTTGTTTAAAAATTCTATCACCTGGCATTCCAAGTGAAAAAAAAGTTCCACCTAGGCAAAATCTAAATAAAAGTAATATTAGGTTAAAAGTTAAGATAAAAGGTTAAAACTATTACCGGAGAAATTAATTTATTCCAATCATGACATCTACCTTCTTAGCCATGGTCTCGTTTCTATCGTGACATCGATATATCCAACTAGAAGGGGGGGGGGGGGAGTTAGGAATTTAAAGAAATCAATTAAAAATATAATGTGTCAGCAAATAGAGCTGTTATATATGTCATGTGGATGAAGATTTTATGGACAAACGTACCTAGAAGCATTTCTAAACAAACATTTGGTCTACTCAACGTGAAGGTGTGCATGTTTCACTAACCATTGGGTAATAGTTCAAGTAATAAACTCACACTCTCAATAGTTCATAAATGAAACTTAATACGATGGATAATTTAAATATAATTTTGACCCTTAACTCAAAAATAAATAAATTGAATAAGGTATATAGTTAAAGAGTAAAGGTTACCTCAGGAGAGCATAACTGGTAGAGCTTGTGAGCCAAAAATTTGGGGCCAAAAAACATGGATGTGAGTGGCTCTTCAAGTGTACCATATGGTAAAAATTGAGTGTCTAACCAATTTTCTGCTGGCGTCCGTTCATAGTACTTGATAAAATCACATTAAAATTGAATTTATAAGTAAAACAATATATTCACAACGAGCAAATATATATACTAAAATTATGTATTGTTTTACTATTAATAATAATATATGACTTCCTCAACATATATTTTAAATTAAATTCATTTGTTCATCCATCGTTATTATGGTAAGATTAGCAAAATCATATACATACATACCAAACAAAAGAAAATTAATAATTCATAGAGAAAAAAGTGAAATGTAATTGGAGAGAATTAAGTAAATGAGTTTGGTGTACATCTTTTCCCAACAATTCTGACTTCCTCATTTGCTACTTGCATCTTATTTACTCAACAACACATAATTGTTACTTTATGTTACTTTCCTCCGTCTCAAATTATTATTGTCATTTCTAAAAATTGATATCTCAAATTATTTATTAGTTTTAAAAGTGTATGAAATTTAATTTTGTTATTTGACTTTTAATAATAATTATTTTTATAAATTACAAACATATCAATTATGAAGAGATAACATACAATAGAATAATAATTAATCAAGAGAAATTATGTTTCAGACATAAATAAAGTAAAATAGTAAAAACAAATATCCTAACTATTTTTTTCTAAAAGGCGTACGAAAGAAATAATAATAATAAATAATTTAAAACAGAAGAAGTAGTTAATCATGAAATTTATATTTGGGTTTTTATAAGTTTTGAAAATGTCTTTCAACCAAAAATAAATACTACTTCCTCCATTTCATTTTATTTGACCTCTATATTAAAAATAATATATATATATATATATATATATATATATATGTGTGTGTGTGTGTGTGTGTGTGTGTGTGTGTTTGTTCATATAGCAATTATAAAGAGAATTTTATTACTATTTTTATATGATATACTTAGCATTAAATAACTACATAAGATAATGGTATTCAGATTTAGAATGCCAACACATTATTTATAAAAATTAATTTAATAAAAAAGACTTCTGATAAAAAAAATTAAGAGTTATGTCAAATTAAAATGGGTCAAGTAAAAGTGACGGGGAGTTAGTTCTATGTTTTGAATAAAAAAATAAGAAAACATAGTAGCTTAGTTGGTTGGCTGATTGGTTATCCGAACTTTCACTTTATTGGTGAGGATTCGATTCTTGACCTTAATATATATATACACGCACATTGAATCAAAACGCCGGTTACAACCTAGGCTTCCTTTGTTTGATTCCTATCTAGGAGACCATAATTAACTAACTTTGAAAGTTTACATGTTGAAATTCTTCATTGAACTGTAGCATAATTAATAAATATATTTTTGACATATAGATATAGTGAATCTCATAATTCTATTTTTTATATGTAATAAAAGCAACGAATAAATGAGAAATTATATTTATATAACTCATATGAGTTCATTAAATAAATTGTAAGTATGAAAAATTGTACTATTAAAACCACTCTCCAAAAGCTACTATAGAAATCTGATTATTTTTTTTGTGATTTTATGAAGTCTACTTAAAATATAATCTAAAATGTGTTCTACAAGTAATTTTGAATGTAGTTTTATTGGAACTGTTATTTGGAATTAAGAGTGTACCAAGATTCTATATTGATCCTAATTTTTATAAATATTCTCCCCATTTCGATGTATGTCACTTTTATTTTTCAAGTTAATTTTAAAATACTGACATCTTTTTATATTTAGTATCAATTTATTTATAGTATATATTTTGCTCTTAATAAAATAATTTATAGTCACATAAATATATTTGACTTATTTTAAATCATATTAATATGTTACACTCTTGGCTCGTAATCTAGTTTCATTTGTAGTTCTGATGTTGATCATGCCATGAATCTTTTTCATGTTCAAAATAACTTATAGTCCTTTAATTTAGTAATAATCATTGTTTAATTCAAATATTATTAATATTTCTTGATATATCACAATTAAATCTTCAATTTGTTTAGAGAGATATGAGAGAACACTTAGGACATGTTCAAACAGTTCTTACATTTTTTTTTGTATACAATGAAATAATAATAAGTAAAAAAAATGGAATTATGTAACACTCACATAGATTTTCTGGGAGTAGTATTAGGTGATGACCACATAAAGCAAAAAAAAAGTCTTAAAATGCCAAACAAATTGAATAATACAAAAGAATTACAAAAAAAATTAGGGTTAATAAATTATGCAAAAAAAATTATTAGACTTAGAAAAACAAGCAAGACCACTATATATATGTATAAAAAGAATTCTAAATTAACAAGTAAGTGAATAAGAATCACAAAAATGATCTTAATATGACAAAGTATACATATTATACTCACCTGATTCAAGACATAGGACGACATGTGAATAGAATCAGGCATGAAGGCAGCAAGGAAAACGGCAACATAAATCTTTTTAGGGTATTTTTCCATAGCAAGTCCCAAATTCATACCACCAAGACTATGTCCAACTAGTATGACTTTCTCCACTTGTGGAAGAGATTCCATCAACTCCATCAATGGCAAAGTGTAATCATGAAGTGTGTGAAGTTGTTGTATTTTTCTCAAATCAATCCCAGAGGCTGCTAAGTCAAGGGCAGTGACCTTATGGCCTGCACCCTCCAGCAATGGTTTTAATTTGTGCCAACTCCAACCTCCATGGCATGCACCATGTACCAAAACAAAATGTTTTCCTTGTTTCATCATTGGTTCCATTTTTTTCTTTTTTTTGTTTCTCTTTAATTTGGCTTAGTCAAAGGTTTGTGATGCACCATGAACAACTTTATGATGGATTGATTAAATAGGGGTTTGTGGACATCAAAGCATCAATAATTTTATTGCCACTACTAGTCAAAAGTTTACATGTGGCCAATAGTTAAATCAAATTTATCAATGTGATTTTGATAGAATACTCAACATTTTAGAGAAAGAGACATTGGAGAATTTGAAATTAACAAAATTATGATGTACATCTTAATCCCTTTAAAATATTTTTTGTGTGACTTGTCCCACCGAAATTTGTACGTTTTTCAATAACAACACTTTTAACTAATCTTATTAATATCAAGAATAAAATTAAATAAAGTATCATATAAAAATAACAATTAAATTAAGATTATGCCTAGTTAGATGTAATTGAAAAAAGATAGATAACGCATTATTTTATTTTCTTTCAAATATATGAACAACCTGTCAAATCTCAATGATCATGTGCCTTTAAAGAATAGTCAACTGTTTATGGAAGGGGGAGAAACATGAGAGCATCCGGATTTTAAAAAATGATGAATAACTTTGTTTGATGTTATAAAACTAATTGTGGATGTCCATTGCTCTGGAAAACAACAACAATTATAATATATCTAAAGAAAGTCTAAGTAAAATTTGGGAAGGGTAGAATGTACGCATAACTTATTATTACCTCGGGGAGGTAGACAGACTGTTTTCGAAAGATCCTCAGCTCAAGTACAATAAGTTCATGTACAAAAAAGGAGACAATAAAAAAATTATAACAAATAACAAGGTAACAATGCAAAGTCTACTAAGCCAAAAACAACAAAACAATAATGTGATAGTTTACACTTACTAAACAACAAACTATGTGAGACTATATAAAACAATAATAACTAAGTACAATAATACAAAACACCACCTACTAACTTTCTACCCTAATACATGTCATCCACACCATCTTATCTAAGATCATTTCCACGGTAACCTGAAGCAACATCATATCCTGTTTTATTACTGCAAACACGTAATTTTTGACTGAATATGAGGTTTTACACCATTTTTAGAGCTTAAATATTTATTTTAGATTTTAATTAAATATTTTAATTTTTATCTTATTTTAGTAGGTTTATTTTAAAAGATTTGAAAACTACACAAAAAAAAGAGAAAATTTTACAAAAGATATATTTTTTCTTTTAATTTAGATTTTTTATAAATAAGCTAGTATTTCTTAAGTATATGTAACACCCCGGAAATTCTATGACTTAAGTTAGAGCCTCACCTTATGAATAATCACTTAAAAATAGTAAAAATGATGTTTCTAAACCTAAATTAATGCAATTGACTTGGTTTGGAAGAGTAAAAGTCTAAACGTCAAGAAACGACCACGACGTCCGGAAACTAGAGAAGAATGTGTTCTAGTGTGTCCTTAGGTTTTGGGCAGGTTTGGGAGTGTCGTATGATGGTATAATCTTGTAAAAAGGTTTAAATTGGGTAAATATATGTTTTTCGGGTCAAAAAGTTCTAATACGACTCCCCGGGGCCACCCTAAGGGACCTCGAGGAGGACCCAAACCTTGGCCAAGCAAGCTGCCAAGGCAACTTGCAAATTGCACTTGGAGGGAATAGCTCCGCGTCGCACTAACTCCCCCAAGGAGCAAAAAGTTAATTCGCGACGCGGTCGTGTCGCGGACTCTACTGTCTGAAAATTTAATTGCAAATATCTTCAGGGAATAGCTCCGCGTCGCGGACTTGTTCCGCGACGAAAATGCAGAAATTGATTTTTACTTCATTAAAGAGTCCACCTAAGTGAGGGGTATTTTGGGTACTTTAGGGAACATGTATATAATGATTTTTAAGTCAATTTACCACACTTTTATCACTCAAATACAAAACCCCAAAGATCAAAACCTAAAGTTCCTCCTTCTCTCTACTCTCTCTCTCTTCTCAAGAACTCCATTGAAGAAGATTGAAGCTTCAAGAAGGAGACCAACTCTCCAAGGTTTCAACTCAGATTTTCGTGGTTAATTTGTCAATAAGGTATGGTTGCTTATCACTCTTGGGATTCCTTTCCCAAGAGGCCCCTTCAAGATGAATTTCAAAATCTCCAATTTCTAGGTTTCAATCCAAAAACGTGGGTCTTCTTTCTAAAGTGAAATTGATGTTATAAACTGACTTTGATTGATGTTGTATGAAAAATTATGGATGAATTTATGTTGTATTGGTGGTTTCTTGAAGAATTCCCCATGAGACCCATGTTTCTTCTTTTCCTAATTCTAACCCTAGTTTGTGTTGGATATCGATTGAAGGCTATGAATTGAATGTGATGTTATGTAATTCATGTTTGTATGATGATTCTACCC
>JAJOOF010003477.1:0-42581 GCA_029582545.1 Solanum lignicaule | reverse complement strand
TGTATTATGCTTGAGCTTGACTCATCTATGGTATTTATGTATCATTCCTTTTTTGTTTCTCTTGCTCCCTTAGTCCCGATTTCCCCCTTGATTATGCTTATCGCTTATGGTCATTTTAATTGATTCCGCGACCAAGGATGTGTAATGAAACGCTATGAGGCTTGTTTGGGGTTCCTTCGGGTTTCCCATTCGCCGGTCACGTCTAGGCCCTAGGCTTGGGTCGTGACATTGAGACACTTAGCAACAAACTCTGCAATGCCCTTCATCATACTACTCCATCAATAAACCTCTCTCAAGTCACGATACATCTTTGTGGAACCCGGATGGATAGAATATCTGGAGCTATGAGCTTTCTCCATGATCCTCTCTTGGAGTTCATCCATGCTTGGCATATACAATCTACCTTGATACATCAATACACCATCTCCCCCTTTTTCAAAAGCCATTACTTTTATCTTATGAACATTTGCCTTTAACTCCAGCAAAATAGGATCTTGGTCTTGTTTCTCTTTCACTTCAGACACTAATGATGATTCAGCCCCATTAATCACTATTACTACTCCTTCGTCAGAATCCCTTAGTCGAACTCCTAATCGTACGAGTCTATGCACTTCTCTTACTAACTTTTTCTTGCCTTCCTCAAAATGGATGGTACTACCCATAGACAACCTGCTCAAGGCATCAGCAACGACATTAGCCTTACTTGGGTGATAGAAAATACTTATGTCATAATCCTTGAGTAATTCCAACTACCTCATATGTCTGAGATTAAGCTCTTTCTGACTAAACACATACTGAAGACTCTTGTGATCAGTGAACACATCAACATGAACACCATAAAGCTAGTGACGCCATATTTTCAGAGCAAATACTACGGCAACCAACTATAGATCATGGGTTGGGTAATTCTTCTCATGAACATTAAGTTGTCTGGAGGCAGAAGTTATAACTTTGTCATTCTGCATTAACACACAACCCAATCCAACTCTGAACGCATCACAATATACTACAAAACCTTGCATACCCTCTGGTAAGGTCAACATTAGGGCAGTAGTCAACCGATTTTTCAATTCCTGAAAGCTTTTCTCACAAGCTTCAGACCATTGAAACTTAACTGTTTTCTGAGTCAACTTGGTCAAAGGATATGAAATAGATGAGAACCCATCAAAGGACCTTCAATAATAACCAGTCAATCCCAAGTAGCTCCTCATATCAGTTGGAGACATGGGTCTAGGCCAGTTCTGCACTGTCTCTATATTTTGAGTATCAACTCTAATCCCATCACCGGAAACCATATGGCATAAGAATGCCACAGACTCAAGCCAAAACTCACACTTAGAAAACATAGCATATAAATCCTTATCCTTGAGAGTTTGAAGAACTACTCTGAGATGACTATCATGATCTTCCTCATTTCTCTAATAGATTAGATTGTCATCAATGAAAATGATAACAAATATATCTAGATAAGGGTTGAATACTTTGTTCATAATGTCGATAAATGTTGCAGGAGCATTGGTTAAACCAAAGGACATAACTAGAAACTCATAATGACTATAGCGGGTCCTGAAAGTTGTCTTAGGGATATCAGTTTCTCTTACTCACAACTGATGATAGCCAGATCTCAGGTCTATCTTAGAAAAACAACCCTGAAGTTGATCGAAAAGATCATCAATTCTTGGAAGAGGATACTTATTCTTGATAGTAACCTTATTCAACTGACGGTAATCTATGCAGATTCTCAGAGAACCATCTTTCTTTCTCACAAATAAGACCGGAGCGCCCCAAGGTGAGACACTTGGTCGAATAAAACCTTTCTCAAGAAGATCATTCAACTGTTTTTTTAATTCTTCCAACTCTGTTGGAGCCATTCTATATGGTGGAATAGAGATAGAATGAGTATCGGGGAAGAATATCTATACTGAAGTCTATTTCTCTCTCAGGAGGGACTACAGGAAGATCGTTGGGAAAGACCTCTGGAAATTCACTCACAACTGGAACTGACTAAATAGGAGGTGTCTCAACACTAGAGTCATTTACTCGAACTAAGTGATAGACACAACCCTTGGAAACTAACTTTCTCGCCTTTAAGTACAAAATAAAATGACCCTTAGGCACTGATGAACTACTCCTCCACTCAATAATTGGCTCATTAGTAAACTGGAACTTAGCAACTTGAGTTCAATAATCGACTGAGGCATAAATGGCATGAAGCTAATCCATACCTAGAATGCATCAAAATATACCATGTCTAACTCGACTAAGTCAGCAATGGTGTTCTTGTGATTGACGAAAATGGTACAATCACAGTAAACTCTCTCAGCTAGAATAGACTCACCAACAGGTGTAAAAACACTGAAGGGCTCAAAAAGTTGCTAAGGAAGGATGTTAAAATCCATGGCAATATAAGGAGTTACAAAACATAGACTCGCTCCTGGATCTAGCAAAGCATAAACATCAAAAGTAAAGATTTTGATCATACTAGTGATAACATCTGGAGAATTCTCTTGCTCTTGGCGACTAGTGATAGCATATAGACGGTTTGCTCCTCCGCCAATCCCTGAAGTAGCTCTTTGATGTGAGGCCAAAATACATATTTTTAATCATTATTTGCCTCACATTTATTATTTATATTTATCCTTTTTTAGCGTGAATTTTATGGGTTGTGCTAAATAGTATATTTTATTTGTAGGAATGAAGAAGTTTGGAGCTAAAACGAATTAAAGATGGAAGGTTGAAGAAGGAAATCACCCAGCTTAATGGATTAAATTTAATATAATAATATATTTATATATAAAGTTGGTTAGATGCAAAATTGCGGCAGAATTAAAAATCTGCCAATCCACCATTGCCACGTGGCAATTTTTGGCAGCCAAGAGAAATAGACGGATGTAATGTGCAATTCAAACAGCCTGCACCTGCCACGTGTCAGCAGCCGGAAGGTTCTTATTATTATGAAGGCAGCGGCAACAGAAATAGCAAATAATTCACGCAAGAAAGAAAAAGAAATCCAATTCCTTTCAGTTTTGGATTCCTAATTTTATTTGGACTCATTTATTTTGTTTAGGGTTTTTTTTCTATATTTATAAATAGTCCATAGAAATAATTATTTTAGGGGATACTTTTTAGGGTTCTTTTCTTCTTCTTATTTTGAGGTTAGCCACTATTGTTTAACTCTAGTTCTTGGTGTGTTCTTGGGAATTAACTTGCAAACATTAGCAATTTGATTTCCTAATTTCGGTTTATAAAGATTCTTGCTTTGAATTTCAATTGAAGATTACGGGTTTCTTCTATTCATTACATAAGTTCATGTATTGTTCTTCTAACAATATGAATTGTGTTCTTGCTAGTATGGGTAACTAAATCCACAACTAGGGTTGTGGGAACCATGAGCAATTAACAAAGTATAAATAGTAACTAAGTAATTCTTGAATAGTGTTGTTGCATGCATTGATAATTGTTTCGCTTAGAAGTCTTTTTAACGGTTGCAAGTGTTAGAACTCGCCTTGCTGCTACTTGTCGGATCAAGGAGGTAGTTAATAAGAAAAGAATTATCAACATAGATTTAGTGTTCTACAATCTAATAGTCTAATGTCAATTGGTGCGAGGGTGAAAACTAAGTCATACATTGATGTGATGTCTAATATGAGGTAAATGTAACGGTTAGTAAATTACACACACGTAGCCGGACCAAGGTGCGGGGTGAAATTCTCTATTTGTCGGACCAAGGATTTAGAGATACATAACTTGCCACTTTTCATGTAATACTAGGAAAGGATTGCAATTACTAGGTTTACCGCGTTATGAGCTTATGGGGAACACATAGACCCTAGTTACTTTCTCTCATTGATAACAACTAAAGTTCGAATCTTGCTCAATTGCTCTCTAAACAACAATTAGTTATTTGTTACACGAACCCCCCCTTTACTTATTTGTCTCTGAAATACATTGACTGAACGAATATAATTGTAAGTTAAAGTTAAGTCTAAACCATATTCCTCGTGGGATCGACCCCCAACCTACAAGTTGGGTTCTTTACTTGATAACGATCGCTTATACTTCTTTAGGGAGGTGTAATTTGAGAGTATCACTCCTCTAGGTGCAGCTCTGTCTGGTGGAGCAACCAAAGAATATTGGGCTCTATTGCCCCTATTTCCACTGCTCTGCCTGTTCTTAGGGCACTCTTTCATGAAGTGACCCTCTTGACTACACTTGAAGCAACCAGTGGAGCCATCACGACACGTTCTTAGGTGGTTCCTACCACACTTAGCACATGTAGGAGCCCAATTACCTCATCGTACCACACTACCTTGAGACTCTGCAGGTCTAGCTCTGAAGGTCTATGAATTCTGGTTATTGAACTCACCTATGTTGCTTGGTGCAGGTGCACTAGCAGATGATGGAGCATGTCCCTTTTTCTTATATTGGAAGGTTGATCGGTTAGCATTACTCTTCTGCTGCCCGGACTCATTCCCTGATGTCTTAGCCTTCTTTTTTCTAAACTCTTCTCTATCGCTCAGCTTATCCTCTTCAACCTGTTGCACATGGATCATCAACCTTGCATTGTCTATATCTCCTATCAGCATAGTTGCCTTGCCTTCCTTACTTGATAGACGAGACAACACAGCAACAAACAAACTTATCATACTTCTCATATCAGCAACCATCTCCAGAGCATAATGGGAAAGTTGGGTGAACTTAAGGCTATACTCATGCACACTCATATATTCCTGCTTAAGAGTAAGGAATTCTCATATCTTTGCTTCTCTCAGTTCCCGAGGAAAGAAACACCACAAGAAGGCCTCCTCAAACATAGCCTAGCTTACAATCGGTGCACCCTCAGATCTACCCTTCTTCCATTGACCAAACCAGATTCTAGCGACACCATTTAGTCGGTATGCAGCTAGTTCCACTCTCTCAGCATCAGTAACATGCATAATCTCGAAAACCTTCTGAAGCTCCTCAACAAAGTTTTTTGGATCCTCAATGACACTTGAACCGGTGAAGCTCGGAGGATTAATCCTTAAGAACTCGCGGATTCTACACGTATCAGCCACATCCTATCGAACCCTTCTTTGTTGCCCAACTTGGTTGGTCACAACTTGACTCAGCATTCGGATAACTTCCCAAAATTCAGCATTAGTGACCTTTCCTTGGGGTTGCACTTTTGGTGCATTAGGTACCCCTTGTTCCTCAACGTTCCTCCTAGCAGGATGACTCGGACAGCTCTTCGTGGAGGCATGATCTGAAAGATACGCACAAGTACGAATTAGAAAGAGACTTTATAGAGATGAACTCTATCGCACGAAAAAAGTATGAAAGAAGTGAGATAGTTCCTAAATGTGGCAGCCTCCTAATTATAGATGTGGTGTGCTTCACACTGATAACTAGGACTCTACAGGAAACTTCATAGACACCCAAGGACTCTTAAATTCTGAACTTTGATACCAAGTTTTTCACGCCCCGAGACTACATCCTGGGCAGGACTGGCACTCTAAAACCATTAATGGCCCTAAGCGAACCCTTGGCCTAGCTAGACCCTCAGCGGAAGACTTACTCAACATAAAATGAATTCATGAAATAACTCGAATGTAGTAAAAGAAATATTCAACAGGCCATTAAGGCAACTCATGCCTTATAATCAAAACAACTTAAATTAACAAGACTAAATAACTATAGCTATCTATCTATGAAGCCTCTAATACTATGAGGGATGTCGGGACAAAACCCTGGATCATCCTAACAACTGAAAATGCTAAAAACATGAAAAAAGGATCCTCCAAAGAGAAATGTGGCTCACTAAATGACTCTGAATGCTCAACTGGATCAAAGAGGCGTTGGATGTTGATCCTGATTACCTGTATCTGCATCATAAAATGATGTAGGCCAAATGGCTTCAGTATATTGAATGTACGAGCATGCGAGGGGAAAGCTAAACATGACATAAGCTTGAACTGTATTCTAAAGCAAACACTTACCTCAACTTCACTCAACTCAATGCAGAAATAAACAACAATAACGATGCAGTTTATTTAAAGCATTTAAATCAGTAGATAACAACTCAATGTATTGAAGAATACAATAAAAACTCAATCTAAATATAATAAAGTATAATATAATTCTGTGGGAGTTTTTCTAACCAACAACCATCACTATGAGCTATGTGATGATACAGCGTCTCGTCCACGCTGCCAGAACTGTCCTATAACTTATCGTGATATAGAATGCCTCAACTAAGTAGATCCACTAGTCTATGCTAAAAAGCATTAAGGAATCATCTAAAAAGTATGACCCTTTCTACCCACGATGGCTACATGGTTTATGGAGACTTGAGTTATTATGAACTCGTCCCCATATCAGTGCTCAATACTATTCCCAAAATATACTCAGCTTATATGTTTAAAAAAAACATAACTCTTTCTCGGTGGTTTGATGTTATTACTCAAAAAGCTTATTTCTTAAAAGAGATGTAACTCAAAACTACTCATGAAAACTAATTTGGGAATCGGTATTTCCTCTCATCTTAAATGTGAAAACATTTGATATTTGGGAGTACTTAGTCCCCATATTACATTTTAAAGAGGATGAACTCAGATCTACTCTTTCTGAAACTCAATGCTTAAGTCTTTAAATCAAGTTTAAAATGATTGTAAAAGACTTTTGAAAGACTCTAAGAACTCTCTTGACTTAACTCTTAGCTCTACCTTGAATTTGAATTATGGAATCAATGTTTATAATCTCATGTTATAGATGATCTCTCGATGTTTAAATGTACCTTAGAGTGTAAAAAGAACTAGAAAACATAGGTACGATTCGAGGGAACACAAACGGAAAGAAGTAGGAAAGGGATAGGACCTGACTACCCTGGCGTACTGAATGGCACAAGGCGCCAGACCCTATCCTATAGAACCTGGGTTGGGGCACACTGAGTGGCGCGGCGCACTAGAGCCCACCCTACAGATCACTTTCTCTGGCACACTGAGTGGTGCGGTGTGCCTGCCCCTGCCCAGAAAACCCACAAATTTTCTTGTTCATTTGTCAACCCTAAATCATCTAGATTCAATTGGTTTCTTCCCCAAACACTTAGATCAAAGTATACAAGAATCTACCAAAAAAAACCTTAAATCTCATCAAATCGTCTCATGAACTCCTCCAAAACTCAACAATCAAGATTCAAACGAAACTTCAACAAAATTCATCAAGAACTCATATTTTCTACCATCAAGAATGTAAATACTTTGATTTTAATCATGATTAGCGTGTGGGTGAACCCAATGCTATGTAATGTCACATACCTCGTAGAGATTAACCCTTGGCAAAATCTCAAGAACACAACGAACTTTGGCTTTTTTTCTTTTCTCCTCTTTTCTCCTCTCTCAAAGCCCTAGCGTAATTTTGTAAAGTGTAAACTAAACCAAATCAGTTTAGACCCCAATTTAATTACTAAAAATGAATTAAACTAATTGGTTAGGGGAAAGACCAAAATACCCCTCTTAAATCTGGGTGACTTTCATTAACTGGACAGCCCAACTTCAAACGGGCATATCTCCCTCATACGAGCTCAAAAATTAGCAAACAGTGGTGTTGGAAAGACAATTCAAAGACCTTTAATTTGATATCTTGAAGCCCACCTAACTCATCATGTACGAAGTGTTATGGTCATTTGAAGTTGCCCAAAACTCATACTTAACATAACTTGCCAAATTTCATATATTCATTCTTTCCAAAAATGGTTCTTTCTAATTCTAGCTCTTTCAAATATCAGGGTGTTACAGACAATTTGTTTGACCAACTTCAAGGAGCAACTTACTTCTCTATGATTGACCTTCAGTCGGGCTATCACCAATTGAGGGTGAAGGAAGATGACATTCCGAAGATGGATTTTCAAACCCGGTATGGTCATTATGACTTTTTTGTAATGTCATTTGGGTTGACTAATGCTCTAGCGGCGTTTATGGATTTGATGAATAGAGTGTTTAGACAATACCTTGAAATGTTCGTTATTGTGTTCATTGATGATATATTGATCTATTCGAGAAGTGAGGATGAACATATTGATCATTGGAGGATTGTGTTGCATTTCTCAAGGACCAACAACTCTTTGCAAAGTTTTGTAAACATGAATTTTGGTTAAGGTCCTTAGCTTTTCTTGGCCATATTATTTCAAGTAAGGATATTGAGGTAGATCCTAAGAAGACGGATGCATTCAAGAGTTGGCCTAGATCTCTATCCCCTTCAAATATTAGAAGTTTCTTGGGTTTAGCCGGTTATTATAGAAGGTTTGTTGAGGGTTTCTCTTTGATGGCCTCTCTTTTGACAACGTTAACTAAAAAGAAGGCTAAGTTCATATTATCCGAAGTGTGTGAGAAGAGTTTCCAAGAGTTGAAGGATAGACTTACTTCCACTCTGGTGTTGACCTTACCAGAAGGGACTGATGGTTCTGTTGTTTACTATGATGCATCGACAATTGTGCTAGGTTGTGTACTTATGCAAAATGGAAAATTTATTTAATATGTCTCAAGGTAACTTAAGATTCATTAAAAGAATTATCCTACTCATGACCTTGAACTAGCGGCGGTTGTTTTTGCCTTAGAGATTTAGAGGCATTATCTGTACGGTGTGCATGTAGATGTGTTTACCGACCACAAAAGTTTTCAATATGTGTTTAGTCATAAGGATCTGAATCTTCGCCAAAGAAGGTGGCTTGAGTTATTGAGATATTATCATAGGAGTGTTCTCTATCACCTCGGCAAGGCAAACATGGTGGCTGATGCTCTTAGTCGGTTATCTCTGGGAAGTGTTGCCCATATTGAAGAAGGTAAGAAGGAGTTGGTTCGAGATGTTCACAGATTGGCCCATTTGGGTGTTCTGCTGGTGGTCTCTACCAAGGGTGGTGTTATGGTCCACAATGGTTCAGAATCATCTTTAATGGAGGATGTGAAAGCCAAGCAAGGTCTTGATCTAATTTGATCGGCTTAAAAGAAGTTGAGCTTAAGAAATCCATTGAGACTTTCTCCTAAGGAGGAGATGGTGTACTTAGATACCAAGGTCATTTGTGTGTTCCTAATGTTGATGACTTGAGGGAACAGATCTTGTCAGAAGCCCACAGTTCTCGTTACTCTATTCACCCGAGAGCCACTAAGATGTACCTGATTTGTGGGAGGTCTATTGGTGGAATGCGATGAAGAATGATATTGTGGAATTTTTAGCTAAATACCCTAATTGTCAACAAGAGAAAGTTGAGCATCAGAAACCGGAAGGTTTGTCCCAAGATATTAGCATTCCTACTTGGAAATGGAAAGATGTGAATGGATTTTATTGTTGGTTTGCCTCGCACCTGGCGACATGACTCTATTTGGGTTATAATAGATTGGATGACAAAATCTATTCATTTTATCCCCGTCAAGATTTCCTATTTGGCGGAGGATTATGCTAAGTTGTACTTGAGAGAAATGGTAAGTTGCATTGACTGCCTTTGTCCATTAAGCTTAGTATAGCTTTTCATCCCTAAACTGATGGGAAAGCGAAGCGTACTATCCAAAATTTGGAAGACATGTTGAGAGCTTGTGTGATTGATTTTAAGGGTAATTGGGATGACCATTTGTCGTTGATTGAGTTTTCTTATAACAATAGCTATCACTCGAGAATTGATATGGCCCCATTTGAGGCATTGTATGGTAGGAGGTGTAGATCTCCTATAGATTGGTTTGAAGTGGGTGAAGTTACCCTAATAGGTCCCGAGTTGGTACATGAGGTCATAGAGAAGGTTCAACTTATTAGAGAAAGGTTGAAAACGGCTAAAAGTCGGCAAAAGTCATATGTTGATGTAAGAAGAAGAGATCTTGAGTTTGATGTTCATGATTCGGTTTACTTGAAAATTTCACCCATGAAGGGTGTAATGAGATTTGGTAAGAAAGGGAAGCTTAGTCCCCGTTATATAGGCCCATATTAGATTTTGAGACGTGTTGGTAAGGTTGCGGTTTACTTGAAAATTTCACCCATGAAGGGTGTAATGAGATTTGGTAAGAAAGGGAAGCTTAGTCCCCGTTATATAGGCCCATATCAGATTTTGAGACGTGTTGGTAAGGTTGCTTATTGTTGCTTCCAATTGCACACGCAAGTGTACGCGGTCACACAAGTAATATACTGGTTCTTACAAGAATCGGATTATCGAACCCAAAGGACTTGTCAATTAATTATTCTTTCTAAATTATATTAATTCTAATTATTTATTTAAGGGGAGGATTTCAAAATATGAATATATTAACTAAACTAAAAATAAAGATAAAATAACTAAAAGCAATTAACTAAGAAAAGATAGATGTTTACACAATCAATGAATGAATCGATCTAGGATTATAATTTAACTAACAATCATGTTTAGCATCAATTTCATCATCTTATTTGATTAAATAGTTATTGAATCACAGGGTTAAATGTATGATCATGGTCTTCCGACCTCTAATCGCCTACGATAAATAACAACCTAACTACATCGTTGAGCGGGGATACGCTGGATTAAGTACCAAGCATTACGATTTCTTCCTGTATAGTGACCAAGCATGGTTCTAGATATATCTCTATCCTAGATACAAATTAACCCTAATTATTAAGAGAAAATCATGCTCCTTATATTCCACGTTCTATCATCTTATTCCTTTCTCGAGTTCAATTCGGACAATATGTTTATTTCAATGGTGATCAAGCATCAAAATAGCAATCACAAGAATATAAGAACAACTAATATGATAAACAAATCATGCCGAATCAAAATAACTAAACAATCATATTGTAAGTAAATATAATCCAAGAACGAGAAGTTTAACTCCACAGAGACATAGAGCAATTACAACGAATCATTCAAAGAAAAGATGTAAAATAAATAAAAGAGAAAGAAAAGATAAAACCCTAGATCAAAAGTTATTTTCTACATTAATCCTCCTCTAATAATTATTCTTATGGACTATTTATAGTTATAGAAAACCCTAAATAAAATAATTGAGTCCAAAATAAATTAGGAATCCCAAACCAAACGGAATTGGATTCCGTTTGAAACACTGCTTGTCCGCCGCTTCAAATTCGAATTCTAGAGATGCTGCCACGTGGCACAACTTTAATGTTCACTTCTTTGCTTTCATGCCACTTTCTCCATATATATACAACTGAGTTATTATCCATTATTTTAAAAGCTTTCCAGATATTGCATCTTTTATTGTTGTTTTATCCTTGAGTCTCCAGAGTTGAGTATCTTATTATTGAGTTTAGCCCTATTTCTCTAAGTTTAGTTGAACGATGTTTCACTAAGTCGAATATCTTATTATTGAGTTGAACCTTATTTTCTCTGTGTTGAGTTGAACTATGTTTCATTGAGTTGAGAAGAGGTAAGTATGTTTCTTTTCTATCAGTTCAAGCTTATGTTTATGCTTTAGAATTCCCCTTACATGCTCGTACATTCCATGTACCGAACCATTTGGCCTGCATCATTTCATGATGCAGATAAAGGGATTCAAGATCATCAACAGGCGTTTCGCTGAGATCGTGTGAGATTCCAGTTAGCTTTGGTGAGCCTTTTTATATTTCGGAGGACTTCACCTTTATCTTACAGTTATTAGTTTTGAGATGTCGCGGATCTTGTCTCGATATCCTTTGTCATAGTAGAGGCTTCATAGATAAACAGAGTTGAGGATTTTCTGTATTTACTTTTATTTTGAGTATTGTAGAGACTTTTAAGAAGGTTACGTATTTGGGTTTATTGAATTTATTTCAGTTTTAAGCTTTTGTATGCTTGAGTTAGTCTTCCGCTTGTAGCCAACCAGGATGAGAGTTCGCTTAGAGACCAGCAATGGTTCTCGAGTGTCGGCCACGTCCAGGGTGTAGGCTCAGGTCAGGACAAAAGGCTACCCGAAGGTTACACTCTAACCTAGAGGGTCTAATCAAGCCCAAGCTTAAAATGTGAAACTAACCCTGCGGGCTTGATGAGTCGGCGATTTGGACTCATTTAGGGCTTCATTTTAATAGATTTAGTGTCTTCAAATGCATATTTTGTGCCAATAACTGATGTAAATCCTTCAATTATGGGTATTTGGATTGAGGAACAAAGCATGGACACAAATGAGCAAAAAGGAACAAGGCATCTAAAAAAACGAAGAAAAGAAGATCTGAAGATCGCCTAATCCATTTGGAGATTCGCCGAACGGCCATGGTCTCGCCTAATGTTCCAGTGTTCCAAGCCCTGAAGGATAAAATCAAGTCGGCGATAGAAAAGAGCAATCGGGGAGTCGCCGAATGGTTCCGTGATGCACTGCCATATCTCCCAAAGTTTCAGAACTTAGAAATGTTGAAGGCCAAAGCAAAAAGGCGGTGGAATTGACCAAAGAGCGGATTTCCAAGTGGATCGGCGATCTCGACTTATTTTGTCGAATGGTCCTTCGTAGCATATTTTTGGGAGACTATAAATACATTTTTAAATGCTTAGTTTAGTATCTAGCATTGAATAGCTTCCATTTTTGTTCAGTTTTCAAGTTGAGAGGTTAGAACTGAGTTTTTGAAGACAATATTTTCCTTAACTTTGAAGATTTCCATTTCTGAGAAATTGGAAGTGGGTGTTCAAGATTCTTCATCTTAGACCTTTCTAAAGACTATATCAATCCTACCCAGTTGATGGAAACACAACTTGGTAATAATTTTTACTTATTGTTAAGTGTAAATGTTGTTTAAAAGTGATTTCGTTCAGTAATTGTGGTTGAACTTAATGGGTTGTAGTTGCAAATACAATCCTAACTTCGTGGTTTTGGCTTGCTCGAGAGAGAGGTTTTAAAACCAAAATTTCTGAATCGATGGTCTGTGGGTATTGAATTGTCATGGGTTCAGCTCGAGAGAGTGAACCGTAAACCCTTTTCCACACATTCAGCTCAAGAGAGTGAATGGACTAAAGCGAAGGTTGTGCTTAATTGCTGCTTATTGGTGTTCGAGAGAAACCAATTTGATTCGGCGTAGATTGTTCGAGAAAAATTTTATCCCCACTAAAGTCTAGCTTAGTCACTGATTTACATCTATTCACTATTAATTGTAATTACCCGATTGTCTACCTTAGCCCATAATCCAATCACATCCCAAGAATTTGTCTCCATACTTGCTATTTTTCATGTTATTTGTTGTTATAGTCGATAATACATACAAACCTCCCTGATATTTGACATTTGTATCACCCCGAATTTGAACCATGCTTTTATTCGTAAATATTTTTAGCTATGATTGACTTGAGCATATTCTTACTTGCCTATTGATTCTCAAGTACAAACCACTCCCATAGGACTCGACCCCAACTCACTTAGTTGGGTTACATTACTACTTTACGATCGTTGGCACTTAGTATTGGATGAAGTGTCCTGATATGTGAAATCAAAATGGCGCCACTGCCGTGGAGTGGTGTTATTTGAGAATTTTTGGTTAAGTTGAATTTTGCTCTTGTTAGTTATAGTGATACTTATTTAATTTTAGTTTTGTTTTGCTTGTTTGTGTGTTGAAACAGGAACTAGTGTGAATGGCAGCAATGACAGCCAAGTAGGCCATCAAGATGACATCAGAAACCTCAACGATGTCAACAAGCCTAATGATAATGACTCCCATCTTATGGGTGGTATTGGTGTCATTCGCTTGCCTCCGGCCGAAAGGAATGCGGTGTTCCACATCACGAGTACTATGTTGCAACTCTTGTAATTGAAGGGGCTTTTCAGTGGTTTGGCTCATGAGGATCCCCATGAGCATCTTAGAAACTTCATTGATGTATGCGGACCGTTCTCCATCAAGAATATTTCCCAAGAGTCGGTCCGGATGAGGTTGCATTTAATGTGTGATTTTTTCCTCCTTCGAAAATGATGACATTCCGGGACAACATTTAGAGATTTAAGCGTCTAGAGGGCGAGCCAATTCATGAAACTTGGCTGTGATTCAAAAATTTAGTGATTCAATGCCCAACTCATGGCTTGCCTGATAACGTGTTGCTGCAGTATTTTTACCAAAGTCTTGACTCGGTAAATAAGGGTGTTGCTGACCAACTTTCTCCGGGAGGTTTGATGCAGCAACCTTATGTGATACTGGCTCAGCTCTTGGATGGCATGACTACCATAAACAGGGAGTGGTATACCCATGAAGACTAGGTCTCCCCTCTCACGTTTAAACTAACCAAAGAGCAGATGGAGAAAGACCAAGAGAGGGACCAAAACATGGCCAAGATCATGACACAACTTGACATTTTGTCTAAAAATGTCATGGGAGCTGGTGCTCGAAGTGTCAATATTGTGGGTGTAGGGTGTGCTAATCCGGATGATTCCAAGTTTGAGGCCTTGTATATGAAGAGGTGAATTTCCTAGCCAACCAAGGTGGTGGTTATCGTTCAAACTACCCGAGGCAGGGTGGTAACCAAGGTTGGAATAGGGATGAAGGTTGGAAAGATCGAGATCATGAATAGAGGGACTGTAATCCAAATTGGAAGGATGGGGAGAAGGATAAATATGTGCCTCCCCACGAGCGCCAAAAGCCAAAGGATTCGGAAGGTGGTCGATCTGAGGATATGGTTTCTCGTATCCTCAGCAAAGTTGAGGGGTCGGACAAGATCTTGAAAGAGATGGAAGAAGGTGTGTCTACCCTTATCCAGGCCGTCACCTCCCATTCAGTGTCAATCAAGCAGTTGGAGACCCAAATGGGTCACATCTCGTCTCATCTAAACTCGAGACAGCAATGGGGGTTACCTAGTGAAACTATGGCTAACCCCAAGATTGAGGTTTGAAGGTGGACTTGCATCATGCCACGACGTTAACTAAGGCATTACTTGGGAGGCAACCCAAGTTTTATTTTCTTTCTTTTTAAGTTTGGAATAATGGTGTGTTGAATGTGCAGGTCAAAGTGTGGAAAGTGGTTGAAAAGTGCAGGTTGGCGAACCAAAGGTCCAATCGGCGCATCGCCGAAGAAGATGGCGACCCCGACCTAGACTACCGTTGGACTCAAGACAACTTTAAAACTGGAGTCTTTAAAACTCGGCGAGCCCAGGAAATTATTGGCGAATCGCCGACCCGATCGGCGATCGCGATCTAATTCTCCGTTTAGACCCCCGCATTAACTGAAGGTCCTATAAAACTCGACGAGGTAAGTGACCACTCGGCATGTCACCGAGTGGGTCGGTGAGCACGACTAATGTCGTCGAATGGGCGAGAACTGGATGGTTTTTAAAAGGCCAAAGGTTTGAACTTCCAATCCTTTCACTTTTCCTCACTTTCGAACTTCACAAACTCACACCCACACATTAGTTTCTATATGTTTGCATTTTTAGAGTATTTTAGTCGTTGATTTGTGCTCGGAGTGGAATACATTGCCACCTAGCTTTTCAAATTATTTTTAATAGGCATCAAAGGTTGGTTTTTCGAACCCCGAGTTTACTTTTGGCATTTTGTACTCTTATGCGAATGATTTTATCTTGATTGAAGTTTGTTGGGCCTCTCTGATAGTGTTAATTTGTTTGAATGCCTGTTTCAATTTGATAACCTTGCCCGTATTGCCTTTAATGTTGAATTCCCATAATTTTGTGACTTAAAATTTGTTAAATCTTGTGGGATTGTGCTTGCATGTTGTTGGTTCTAGTCGGGTGAAGTATAATTAACCTGTAGTTGTGCCAAATGACGTAATTTTCCCAATGATAGAGTGGGTGACTTCATTCTTAAGGTCAAAAGTCGTCAAATGGCCAAATTGGCAAAACCGGGAGAGAGTATCCCAGGGTAATGGGTGTTATGGGTCTTGTTTTAATTTGAGTTGTGCATGCTTTGATTTTGTTTTTAAGGGTTACAGGGTTGAATTCGAGAAGTTGGATTGAAAGTAGACACGTTGGGTCATTTGGCGGTTCGCTGAAGTTCCCCATCTCGCCTTAAATTTCATGCTATACTTGAAGTTTGGCTCTGTAACTTTCAGCAAGAAGCTTGAGGTCGCCGAAGGCACTCAGCGACTCACCAAAAGTCTTCTTGATCGCCCTTTGTCTGCACGCTGTAGCTTAAATTGCACTATAACTTTCGGCAGGCTAATCCTTGCTCGCCGAATGATGTAGGAGATTCGCCAAAAGGCCTTCCCACACCGACTTGTCAAATTTTTCTGAGAATTTTGAGCCAATCCTTTCGGCGAGCCTGATTTAACTCGCCAAAGTGATTTGGCGACTCGCCGACTGGTTCGGTGAGTCTGTCTGCAACTACTTTTTTTTTTGTGCTGTTGATTGAAATATTTCTTACTTTTTCCCGATGTTTTACAGACATGGTCAGGACCAACATTGACATGTCACCCCGGAAAAGAGTACGGGGTATCACAATAAATAAAGGGGGATCAAATCCTCCAAAAAGAGGAAGGCAAGAGCCTCCAATAGGAGGTCAGAGCAGGGGCAAGAGGCCCATATCTGACAGGGTGACTACTGGTTCTCAGGCTGCTTTATCTGAGCATGAGGACAACCAGCCTTTGCAGTCCCCGCGGGATGAGATCTGGGCTAGATCTCACCCTAACTCAGCCAGAGTCCCTCCAGCTCCCACATCAGCATCAGCAGGCTCAGTGCCAGCTCCGGCACCTCCTATAGCTCTTGTGCCACCAGTCTTCCCTCCTCCCAGGCTTTTGAACAAATTGAAAGGTGATGGTTTGCGCACGATCCTCGAGGAGAACTTGTTATCGACAAAAGGCCTTGAGGGCAAGTAATCAAATGTGAGGGACACCCTCCACTTCCACCGAGTTAAGCAGTTCACCAGACCTCGAGGCCCCTATATTCCTTCATGGGTCTAGGAGTTCTATACAGCCTATGGTGACCTAGTTTCGAAAAGCAAAAAGAAGGCAAGTGAGTTCAGACTAGTGAAGTCGTTCATGGTCCGAGGAAAGGAAGTCAAATGCAATAGTGAGCACATTAACACCATATTGGGTAGAGCTCTACATTCTACACATCTATATGATGGATTACCTATCGCTCAATCCTTAGATGAATTGAAGGGCTGGTTGGCTCCATTGATTTCCGATACCACCTTGAGATGGATCGAGCAGGGGTCCCTTGTCACGCCCCAAACTCGAGGGGCGCAACTGGCTCCTAATATCAAAACTCAGGCCAAAGCCGTCACTGCTGAACCATTTGCTACTAGCGCATGACAGCCACACGCAATCAAAAAATCAAACAAGTATTTCTCGGCTTAAAACTAAGCCATCGGCCGGCAAGGCCCCTGTCAACTAATCTATAAAAGAAACAGCTACTCCCAGGAGATCATCTAAATAAATACCCAACTAGCACAGAAGTCCTGATTGGGCCGTCGAGGCCACCATGATATTTATACTAAAACTAAAATCAGGTATATATCAATACAATACATCAAACAGCTCACAAGCTTCAGCAAACCAACAACATAGGCCAGTATGGCCATAACGTAGCTATGCACCGCCACACACTAGTCTGCAAGCCTCTAAAAGTAGTAAAGATTAGCGGGACAGGTCCCCAGCCTACCCCTAAAGATATATACAACAAAAGGTAACAAACCTTCCCAACTCTGGCAGCTCCGGAGGAAAGGGCTAGCCAACCGGATAAAAGTCAATCCTGCTGCTGAGGAGGTCTACTCAGTCGTCTGTTAGGACCTGCATGCATGAATGCAGCGCCCCCAAGGCAATGGGGCGTCAGTACAAAATAATGTACAGAGCATGAAAGGCAATAGACTATGATAAGGTATCCTGATATACTGGAATAATCTAATAAACAAATCAAGGATAAGATAACTCTACTGACCTGCTCCTAAATCTAAAACTTATCCAAAATAATAAAACAATAACCTAACCAAGTCCCCATAAGCTCGGCAGGTACAAACAACACACAAGACCACCTACTCAGGCCCCCATAAGCCCGAAAGGTGCCAATCAACCTATATACCCCTATCAGTAATCCCCTAGACCCGTAGGCAGTCACATAGCCCTCTTAGGCCTTAATATAGCCCCGTAGGCAGCACATAGCTCTCTTAGGCATCAACGTAGCTTATAGACAACTCATAGCCCTCTTAGGCAACAACATGGCCCTATAGGAAGCACATAGCCTTCTTAGGCGTCAATATAGCCCTATAGGCAACTCATAACCCTTCTAGGCACAATATATCCCCGTAGGCAACTCATAGCCCTATTAGGCATCCATATAGCCCTATAGGCAGAACATAGCCCTTCTAGGCATAGATCACATTCTTGCAGCTAACCATAATAGCCCCAACGGCAATAATAATAATCCAACCGCTAAAAGCAAGAAATTTAATTATAAGCAACCTATACAAATAGCCTCTAAGTCATGTCCAATATAGGGACACTACTAACTGAATAAGAATCCCGATAAGGGAAGATTATATCAACTCGAGCAGCCAACAATCAACAATCACAGCTACAAGTATATCAAGGATAACAACCCAAATACATTGCTTCTAAGCTTTAAGGAAACATGTCGTAAGTAGGGAATAGCCTTAACATACCTTTTTCGCTAAATTCACGTGGCCTAACGACTTTTACTCAATACTCCCTCAATACTACAACAAGGTAGGACCATAATCAACACATAAAAATAAAAGATACCATGACAATACAATAAAATATATGTTTTTCCGTCGAAAATTGCTATTTGCTACTTATAAAAGCTAGAGTCGATGAAAGACGGATCTTACCTCGATACTAATGTCGTAATACGCTTCAAAACCTTCAAATATATCCAAACCCTTGCCGTCCCAATACTAAAGTGTGATATGCTACGAAATCAATAAAACAAATTATATCACGATGATGAGCCCAATGCGTAGAATGACTTTTTTCAAGGACTTAAGTCGAGAAAATATGTACCTTAGTTGATCCTAGAAATGGGTTTCTCTATTGTTCTCTGCTTTTTAGCTAAAAATGAAGAAAAAGTTTGAAGAAGAAGATATATGTAAAGTTCCACCGACCTAGGGCCACACCTCACGTGTCTGCTTGCACAGTCCTACAAAAATGCAAATATCTCTCTATTCTGAAGTTGTGTGATCAAACAGTTTAATGCATTGGAAACTAGACTCGTAGACCTTCAATTCGATAGGTCATGGGCCCCATAACTCTTTATATATTGGGAGAAAATCTCCAAGACATTTGACCCAAATTTCAGAGAAATCTTAAAAAGGAACTTACGAAAACTTCTGCCAACTTTTCTGTCGCCACTTACTTAACTTCAAAACTTGAGATACAACCCTTGAACACTTTAAATATGACATACCACATCATTTTTAATTTATTACTCAATCTCTTTGTCTTTCCACGAAGATACGAGTTAATTTAGATGTTTTGAAAAGTCGGGGTGTTACATCTTTCCCCCCTTAGAAACATTCGTCCTCAAATGAAAAATCTGAGTCACGTTGTTCAGTCCTTAGGAGTTGCCAAAAGTTAGGCAGTGTATCCTTTGTAGATTTCACTATCCAAGAACCTAAAATGCAAAATTTCTAACCTAGGCGTCTCACATGACGACATAAATAACTAAGCGTTATAGCTCCACCATAACAGTGCAAGCAGATATACAACGACAACCACAATAATAATAGGCAATACTGTATATATATATATAAATCAGATAGGTATCTTACCTTACTGTCCTAATATAAACTGATATGCCATCACCCTGGGTAATGAAACAAGTGAGGATATTTGAACCTCATGCCATCCTCAGCTTCCCAGGTCACCTGTTCTCTATTCTTGTTCCTCCATAATACTTTAATCGAAGCCACCTCTTTGGTCCTCAATTTACGGACCTGCCAATCTAAAATGGCAACTGGAGTTTTCTCGTAGGACAACTCCTCTGTGATCTGAACATCCTCAACTGGGACGACCCGAGAAGGGTCTCCTACGCATTTTCGTAGCATCAATACATGGAAAACTGGATGAATAGATTTTAGACCCGAAGGCAATTCTAACTCATAAGCAACTCGTCCTACCCTCCGAAGGATCCGGTATGGCCCAATGAATCTTGGACTAAGATTTCCTTTTTTGCCAAATCGCATAACACCCTTCATAGGCAAGACTTTTAAGAATACCCAGTCGTCGACACAAAACTCTAAGTCCCTTCGTCGCACATCTGAGTATGACTTATGTCGGCTTTGTGCTGTTAGCAGCCTCTCCCGAATGAGCTTAACTTTATCCACTATCTGCTGGACTAAGTCGGGTTCAATCAACCCTGACTCACCCAACTCGAACTATCCAATGGGGGATCTACATTTTCTCCCATGCAAAGTCTCATAAGGTGTCATCCCGATGCTGGAATGATAACTATTATTGTATGCGAACTCAATAAGAGGCAAGTGGTCATCCCAACTTCCCTTGAAGTCCAGCGCGCACGCCTGTAACATATCTTCGAGTGTCAAAATTATGCACTTAGCCTGGCCATCTGTCTGAGGGTGAAAGGCAGTTCTAAGATTAACCTGTGTCCCTAATCCTTTCTGGAAGGACTTCCGAAAATTGGCGGTAAATTATGCTCCTCTATCAGAGATAATAGATACTGGGACACCGTGTAGCCTAAAAATCTCTCTAATATAGAGCCCTGCATAGTCTTCGGCCGAAAAAGTAGCCCTGACTGGTAAAAGTGGGCTGATTTTGTTAGTCTATCAATAATTACCCAAATAGAGTCAAACTTGTGATGCGATCGAGGTAACCCTGTAATAAAATCCATATTAATTGCTTCCCACTTCCACAAAGGAATGGCTATCTCCTGAACTAGACCAGTGGGCTTTTGGTGGTCAGCCTTCACCTGTTGGCAGTTAGGACAATGCGCCACAAACTCATCAACGTCCTTCTTCATCCCATGCCACCAATAAATCTTCTTAATATCATGGTACATATTCTTCGAACCAGGGTGAATAGAATAACAGAAATGATGTGCCTCTTCCATAATTCGATGTCGAAGCCCTGCAATATTCGGAACACATAATTGACCGCTACATCTGAGGACTTCATCTCCTGCTATATCAAATGCTAAAGATTGTTGATCCTGAGCCTTGGCTCTAAGCTTCTCTAAGCTAGGATCCTCTTGTTGCCGTGATTTTACTTCTACAACTAGAGATGATACGGCTGTATCCTGAATTGTGACCCCACTATCGTCTGCCTCTAACAATCTGACTCCTAAGCTAGCTAACTGATGAAGCTCTCGCGCTACCTCCTATTTCTCAACACCTAAGTGGGATAAACTACCCATAGATTTTCGACTGAGGGCATCGGCTACCACATTCGCCTTTCCTGGATGATATAAAATATCCACGTCGTAGTCTTTCAATAACTCAAGCCATCGACGTTGTCGCAAATTTAACTCCTTCTGTCTAAATATATATTGAAGGCTCTTATGATCTGTGAAGATGTCAACATGAATGCCATACAAATAGTGTCTCCAGATCTTTAACGCATGCACAACTGCAGCCAACTCTAAATCGTGGGTCGGATAGTTCTTCTCATGCTTCCTCAACTGCCTTGAAGCATATGCGATAACCTTACCATGTTGCATTAGAACACATCCCAACCCAACACCAGAAGCATCACAATACACCACATAGCCTTCTGAACCGTCTGGTAATGCAAGAACTGGTGCTGATGTCAACCTGTCCTTCAACTCCTGGAAACTATGCTCGCAAGCCTCAGTCCACTGGAACTTAGCTGCTTTTTGAGTCAGCTTCGTTAATGGAGCTGAAATTGAAGAAAACCCCTCTATAAACCTTCTGTAGTACCCAACTAACCCTAAGAAACTACGAACCTCAGTCGGAGTCATGGGTCTGGGCCATGTTTTTACGGTCTCAATCTTTTGTGTATCAACCGCAATGCCTGCATCTGATACAATATGGCCTAAGAAAGCTATAGAGTCCAACCAAAACTCGCACTTAGAAAACTTTACATAAAGTTCTCGATCTGGAAAAACCTGAAAGACTGCTCGCAGATGATTTGCATGCTCATCTTTTGAACGTGAATACATCAAAATATCATCAATAAATACAATCACAAACAAGTCTAGATACGGCCTGAATATACTATTCATCAGGTCCATGAACACTGCTGGAGCATTAGATAATCCAAAAGACATTACCAAGAACTCAAAGTGTCCATATCTAGTTCTAAAAGCTGTCTTTGGAACGTCTTTATCCCGTACTCGTATCTGGTGGTACCTCGATCCTAAATCAATCTTTGAGAAACACTTAGCACCTTGTAACTGATCAAACAAGTCATCTATCCTCGGAAGGGGATACTTATTCTTTATAGTTGCCTTATTCAGTTGTCGGTAATCGATATACATTCTTAGTAAGCCATATTTCTTCCTTACGAACAACACCAGTGCACCCCATGGTAAAGCACTAGGCCTAATAAAGGCTTTATCCAGCAAGTCTTTCAGCTGATCCTTCAACTCCTTTAGCTCAACAGGATCCATTCTATAAGGAGGGATAGATATGGGTTGTGTACTTGGTAGCATATCGATAGCAAAATCAATTTCCTGTTCTGGAGGGATACCAGGGAGTTCGTCTGGAAATACATCTAGAAACTCATTAACTATCGGAATAGATTAAACAGTCGGTGGTTCTGCATCTATATCATGAACGTGAATAAGATGACAAATACAACCCTTGGTAATCATCCTCATTGCCTTAAGATAGGAAATAAACCTACCTTTCGGCGTTGTTGTATCGCCTTTCCATTCCCGAACTGCCTCTCCTGGAAAGTGGAATCTAACAATCTTTGTCCGGCACTCAACATTAGCATAACAAGACACTAACCAATCCATACCCATAATGACGTCGAAATCGAGCATCTCTAACTCTACGAGATCTACAGAGGTCTGACGGTCGATAATTTCTACCGTGCAACCTCGATAGACTCTCCTGGCAACAATAGACCCACCAACTGGTGTAGATACAATAAAGGGTCGATCTAATAACTCTGCTACTATACATAACCTCCCCGCTATAAATGGAGTAACATAAGACAAAGTAGATCCAGGATCTATCAAAGCATAAACACAATGGGAGCAAACAATCAATGTACCTGTCACAACATCTGGTGATGACTCTGAGTCCTGTCGGTCGATTAATGAATATGTACAATTATGTCCACTATCAGAACTAGATGCTCCCTCTCTGCCTCCGCCTCTACCTCTACGTGCTGAAGTTTGGGGTCCACGCCTTATAGACTGTGCTGATGAGGAGGAACCTATTGTTGACCTGGTCGACTGACCTATACCACCCTGACCTATGGTAGGGCAGTTTCTCCACCCATGCCCCTCCTGTCCACAAGAATAACAACCTGTGGAACCTTGTCTGCACCTCTCGAAATGCATCCTACCGCAAGTAGCGCAACGCGGCGGGGCTGTCCTAGCATGGCCTGAACCCCTCTGCTGCTGTGAGCCTAATGCTCGTGAACCCTCACCTAGGCCTGATTGTTCTTGACGATCAAATCTACTACCCTGAAACTGCTGTGGTGGAGGTCTAGGTGGCCTAATAGAATATCGGGGTCTAGGACCACCCTGAAAATCTCCATGCGAACTAGCGGGCCTATCCATCTTCTGTCTCTCTCTCAAGACCCTCTCACTCGTATACTGTAGATGTCGGCGATCCTCTATGCCCTGTGCAAAGGCCTGAATCCACGAGATATCCATATTATCATTTAGCGCAGCGGTAGAACAAGCCTCGATAAAGTCTGAGTCAAGCCCCCCCACAAATCTACGTACCTGTCATGCATTGTATCAACAAATGCTGGTGCATATCTAGCCAATGAATCAAATCTCAGCCCGTACTCTCGGACACTCATGCCACCTTGTCGGAGGTTCAGAAACTGGTCCACCCGGCCATCCCTAATCTCTCGAGGCAAATAGTGATCTATGAAAGCTTCTGTAAAGCTATCCCAAGTGGGTAGAGATGTATCTTATCCCATAGATCTCTCCCAACTTTCATACCACAATACTGCAACATCACGCAATCGAAATGTTGCTACCTCAACTAACTCAGTCGATGAGGCATGCATGACTCTGAAGATCCTATGAAGCTGATCAACAAAGTGTTCAAGGTCTTCTCTGCGATCTGTCCCTGTAAACTGTGGAGGATTCAAGGTAAGAAATTCACAAACTCTCAAACTTCCGGACCCTTCAGAAGGTCCGGCAATATCTGGCGCAATTGGTTGGCACTGTGCAGCTACTAACTGTGCTAAAATATATACTGCACTCTTAAAATCCTGATCAAATAGAATAGAAGGAACTAGAGGTGGTACTGCTGGTGGATCCGAAAGTCCTGTAGCCCTCGGAAGCTCCTGAAGCTGTGGAGAAGCTATAGGGGGCTGAGAAGATGTCTCCCCCTAGGTCTCACAATGGGCTACCTCCACCTGTGGTACCTTGCCGGTACCCTTGCTTGCAGTTGTATCTAGCCCCTGGCTAGTTGTGGTCTGTCTAGTGTCAGTTATCTCTATCTGCATACAAGTATTGATTATAAGCCAGAAACCTCAACCCTTAAGACATCGCTCTATAGCACAAGGTGAGCAAAAGAAGGATAGTCATTCTAACATGCCCGGTAGCTTCTTGCTTATCGGATGTGGTGCATAACACATTTATAAACAAGACTCTACTAGACATGGCTTGCAAACTCCCTAGGATACGACGTTCCTCTGATACCAAGTTTGTCACGCCCCAAACTCGAGGGGCGCAACTAGCTCCTAATGCCAAAACTCAGGCCCGAGCCGACCCTGCTAAACCATTTGCTACTAGCGTATGGTAGCCACACGCAATCAAGAAATCAAACAATATATCTCGGCTTAAAACTAAGCCATCTGCCGGCAAGGCCCTTGTCAACTGATCTATAAAAGAAACAACTACTTCCAGGTGATCAAATAAATAAATAGCCAACTAGCACAGAAGTCATGATTGGGCCATCGAGGCCACCATGATATCTATACCAAAATTAAAAGCAGGTATATATCAATACAATACATTAAACAGCTCATAAGCTTCAGCAAACCAACAACATAGGCCAGTATGGCCATAACGTAGCTATACACCCCCACACACTAGTCTGCAAGCCTCTAAAAGTAGTAAAGATTAGCGAGACAGGGCCCCAGCCTACCCATAAAGATATATACAACAAAAGGTAACAAACCTCCCAACTCTGGCAGATCCGGAGAAAAGAGGCTAGCCAACCGGATAAAAGTCAATCCTGCTGCTGAGGAGGTCTACTCAGTCGTCTGTCAGGACCTGCATGCATGAATGCAGCGCCCCAAAGGCAATGGGGCGTCAGTACAAAATAATGTACAGAGTATGAAAGGCAATAGACTATGATGAGGTATCCTGATATACTGGAATAATCTAATAAATAAATCAAGGATAAGATAAGTGTACTGACCTGCTCCTAAATCTAAACTTATCAAAAATAATAAAACAACAACCTAACCAAGCCCCCATAAGCTCGGTAGGTACAAACAGCACACAAGACCACCTACTCAGGCCCCCATAAGACCTGAAGGTGACAATAAGCCTATATACCCCTATCAGTAGTCCTCTAGCCCAGTAGGTAGTCACATAGCCCTCTTAGGCATTAATATAGCCCCGTAGGCAGCACATAGCTCTCTTAGGCATCAATGTAGCTTATAGATAACTCATAGCCCTCTTAGGCAACAACATGGCCCTGTAGGAAGCACATAGCCTTCTTAGGCGTCAATATAGCCCTGTAGGCAACTCATAGCCCTTCTAGGCACAATATATCCCCGTAGGCAACTCATAGCCCTGTTAAGCATCCATATAGCCCTGTAGGCAGAACATAGCCCTTCTAGGCATAGATCACATTCCTGTAGCTAACCACAATAGCCCCAACGGCAATATTAACAATCCAACCGCTAAAAACGAGCAATTTAGTTATAAGCCACCTATACAAATAGCTTCTAAGTCGTGTCCAACATAGGGACGCTACTAACTGAATAAGAATCCCGACAAGGGAGGATTATATCAACTCGAGCAGCCAACAATCAACAATCACGGCTACAAGTATATCAAGGATAACAACCCAAATACATTGCTTCTAAGCTTTATGGAAACATACCGTAAGTAGGGAATAGCCTTAACATACCTTTTTCGCTAAATTCACGTGGCCTAACGATTTTTACTCAATACTCCCTCGATACTACAACAAGGTAGGACCATAATCAACACACAAAAATAAAGATACCATGACAATACGATAAAATATATGTATTTCCATCGCAAATTGCTATTTGCTGCTTATAAAAGCTAGAGTCGATGAAAGAAGGGTCTTACCTCGGTCTTAAGGTCGTAATATGCTTCAAAACCTTCAAATATATCCAAACCCTTACTGTCCCAACACTAAAGTGTGATATGCTACGAAATTGATCAAACAAATTATACCACGATGATGAGCCCAACGCGTAGAACAACTTTCGTCAAGGACTTAAGTCGAGAAAATATGTACCTTAGTTGATCCTAGAAATGGGTTTCTCTATTTTTCTCTGGTTTTTAGCTAAAAATGAAGAAAAAGTTCGAAGAAGAAGATATATGTAAAGTTCCACCGACCTAGGGCCCCACCTCACGTGCTTGCTTGTGCAGTCCTACGAAAACGCAAATATCTCTCCATTCTGAAGTCGTATGAACAAACAGTTTAATGCGTTGGAAACTAGACTCGTAGACCTTCGATTCAAAAGGTCGTGGGTCCCATAACTCTTTATATATTGGGAGAAAATCTCCAAGACATCTGACCCAAATTTTAGAGAAATCTTAAAAAGGAACTTACGATAAATTCCGCCAACTTTTATTTCGCCACTTACTTAACTTCAAAACTTGAGATACAACCGTTGAACACATAAAATATCACATACCACATCATTTTTAATCTATTACTCACTCTCTTTGTCTTTCCACGAAGATACGAGTTAATTTAGACGTTTTGAAAAGTCGGGGTGTTACATCCCTATAGAAAAGAGGGATTTGAGTATTGTTGCTCGCTTTTGGTTTGGCTTCATTAGCAGCACCATAATGCCATCCCAAAACGAATCCATTCTACATCATCCTAAGGCAGCCTACCTTGGAGCTATCGTATCCCGAAAGAGCATCGACCTGGGACTCCTTATTGAGCAGGAGATGGCCATGAGAACCAAGCAGAGGCAGACTTCCTTACTCTTTCTAGTTTTGATCACAGAGTTATGCCGGCGAGATAGAGTACCCCAGGACGATACGAGAGACATTGAGGTGACACCTTCTTCCTCCACTTACATCCAGCGTATTGAGGCTGAGTACACTCATGAGGAGGTTGATAGGAGGAGGGAAGCTCCGGTGGATACATCCCCAGAGGTGGACGTTGATTCTATACTTGCAGAGGCATCTTCGCCTACTCCGGCCTCCGGGTCTTCAGGTACTTCTGCCCCTTCCTCCTCTTCATAGGCTCCAGACACATTTACTTCCTCCCAGCAGACCAAGATCACTTAGGCTATGCTCCTGAAGATGAGGCACCTAGCCCATTCAGCTAGCGTGAGGGCTACCAGACTTGAGAGAGACATCCTTTGGATGATCGAGAGTGACATCCCTTGGATGATCGAGAGTGACATCATTGTTGCACTGACCCCCCCTCCAGACTTCTATTGACATTCTCACCAAGAGAGTTGAGGCATGTGAGAGCAGGCAGGGGGAGACCTCCAAGGCTACGGCTTTGAAAGTCGAAGTTGCTGATTTGAGGAATGACGTAGACAATCTTAAGTCTACTGACTTCACTTCATTACTGGAGGTTGCAGATGATTTGGATGCTCCCGAGACTTCAGAGATTCCTCCGGCTACCACTGGAGATATGCATAGGGATGATGCAGCAGCTGAGGAGTCGAATGCAGAGACCGACGAGTAGCTGATAGAGATCAGAGAGAAGAATATATATGGAGATTTGCCAGATCTTGAGGAGACGATCGTGCAATCAGTGATCCAGACCTCACTGACAGAGGCATATATGAGCAGGTCCAGTGGAGTTGTTCCTTCTGAGGTGACACCGGGCACTGATGCTCAAGTCCAGATTGATGCACCGAGCACTGATGCCCAGACAGATAGAGTGACTGAGTAGATATGATCCCTTCTTTACCTCCCTCTCTGTCTTACTTTATTTTGACTTTTGGATTATTTTATTTGCATTTGAGGACAAATGATTTTATTTGTGGTGGGGTTACGCCCACATTTTGTGACTCTCTTATTTTGTGTATATATTTGGGTTTTGAGCTATAATTGTGTGCTACTCTATTTTTGTGGATGATTGAGCTTGTGGCTCATTGATTTTAATTGCAAATGATTTTTGGACCTTCCGGAAAAAAAAATTGTGCCACCTCTTGTTTGTGTTTGAATGTGGTTGTTCTCTTGAAAATTTTAGTATCGGTCTTGATCAATACCGATGACTTGAATAGTACTCATAATCGAACAAAAGTGAATGTGCGTCTACGATGAGGCCAAATGAAGTTGCATAGGCAATATGTGAACTTTTTATATCTCGTTGTGACTAGCCAAGTATCGAATTGAGTCTCTTGTGATAAACATTGCACACTAGCGAAAGTGTGGAGTCTTGTTTTACATTGGTGTCTATGCCTTGTGTGATAAGCTTACCGTGAACCATGTGTGATGACACCTAGAATTTGCCCCGTTGGTCCGGTTGACTAAGTGATGCAATCTCTTGATATGATCTTAGGCAACTTTGAAGAGTGTGAAACAATTTGATATTATACTTCTTTTGTGGCCAACCTTGTGAGTGTGTGAACCCCATTTGAACATCCTTTGAGCCTTAGCCCTTTTCTTGGAAGAAACTTGATAAAATTGTGACCTTTCTTGACCCATTACCCATAATCCTCATGATTTGTGGTTTGTGTGAATAGCCAACTTAGGACAAAAGCCTAAGTTGGGGGTGTGGTGAAAAGAGGAGGTAAATCAAGAAGTGCAAGAAAGTCCCCTTTGACCCATGGTTTTGAGAAAAATGAAACCCCTCCATATAAAAAAAAAGAAAAAGAAGAAAATAATGAAAAAGAAAAAGAATGAAAAAGTTGTGGAATAAAGTTGTGAAAGTGCAAAGAAAATGGGGTGTCCAAATAATCCATGGAAGATGAATAATAGGGTGACTTTTTTAGCATGAATGAGAATGATGAAGAAAAGGAAAGAAAGTGTTGTTCACACCACATGTCATGAGGATTACAGAATTTGAGCCTAAATGGCCATACCTTTGCACTCAGCCCCGTTACTAGCCTTGAAACGACCTTTTTGATCTTGAGTTAGCTGAAACAAGGGTTGATTGGAAAATATGAGCAAACCTATGGTGAAGTCATGCATTGTGTTCATCTTTGTGAGACTGAGCATTACATTTGATTCCGAAGCTTTAAATTGTGAACCATTGTGTATGAATATGGAATTATTCTTTGTGTGAGGGCATTTGAGTACCTTTGTTGAGCTTGAACTTGCATTTGAAGCAAATATTGTGAGCTTGAGATTCTTTGATAATGGTGAGTCACAACTTGAACCTTTGAGTGCACAATTGATCTTTTCATGAGTAAGTTGAGTCTTCTTATGTGCATTCATGATTGAGTCTTGTGTAGCACTGTTTGAGACATCCTTTTTGAACTGCTGAACTTGAGTTTTACTTGAGGGCAAGCAAAAGTTTAAGTTAGGGGTGTTGATGAGTCCGCGATTTGGACTCATTTAGGGCTTCATTTTAATAGATTTAGTGTCCTCAAATGCATATTTTGTGCCAATAACTAATGTAAATCTTTGAATTTCAGGTATTTGGATTGAGAAACAAAGCATGGACACTAATAAGCAAAAAGGAACATTAAAGGACGAAGAAAAGAAGGTCTGAAGATCGCCTAATCCATTGGGCAATTCGCCGAACGGCCATGGTCTCTTCTAATGTTCCAGTGTGCCAAGCCCTAAAGGAGAAAATCAAGTCGGTAATAGAAAGAAGCAGTCGGCGAGTCGGCGAATGGTTTCGCGATGTAGTGCCATATCGCCCAAAGTTTCAGAACTTGAAGATGATGAAGGCCAAAGCAAAAAGGCGATGGAATTGACCAAAGGGAGGATCGCCAACTGGATCGGCGATCCTGATTTATTGTGCCGAATGGTCCTTCGTAGCATATTTCTGGGTGACTATAAATACATTTTTAAATTCAAAGTTTAGTAACTAGCATTCAATAGCTTTCAATTTTGTTCAGTTTTCAAGTTAAGAGCTTAGAACTGGGTTTTGAAGACAATATTTTCCTTAGCTTTGAAGATTTTCATTTCTGAGAAATTGGAAGTGGGTATTGAAGATTCTTCATCTTAGACCTTTGTAAAGACTATATCAATCCTACTAAGTAGATGGAAACACAACTTGGTAATGATTTTTACCTTTTTATGATGTCTAGCTAAACCCCAATTCTTGGGGTGTGATTATGTGATTATGGGTTGATTTAGCTGCTGGGTATTGTTAATTGATAGTGTAAATGTTGTTTAAAAGTAATTTCATTCGGTAATTGTGGTTGAACTTAATGGGTTGTAGTTGCAAATACAATTCTAACTTCGTGTTTTTGGCTTGCTCGAGAGAGAGGTTTTAAAGCCAAAATTTATGAATCGATGGTATGTGGGTATTGGGTTGTCATGAGTTAAGCTCGAGAGAGTAAACCCTAAAACCTTTTCCACACATTCAGCTTGAGAGAGTGAATGGACTAAAGCGAAGGTTGTGCTTAATTGCTGCTTATTGGTGTTCGAGAGAAACCAATTTGATTCGGGGTAGATTGTTCGAGAGAAAGTTTATCCCTACTAAAGTCTAGCTTATTCACTGATTTACAGCTATTCACTATTAATTGCAATTACCCGATTGTCTACCTTAGCCCATAATCCAATCACATCCCAAGAACTTGTCTCCATACTTGCTATTTTTCATGTTATTTGTTGTTGTAGTCGATAATACAAACAAACCTCCCTGATATTTGAGACTTGTTTCACCCCTAATTTGAACCATGCTTTTATTCGTAAATGTTTTTAGCTATGATTGACTTGAGCATATTCTTACTTGCATATTGATTCTCAATTACAAACCACTCCCTTAGGACTCGACCCCAACTCACTTAGTTGGGTTATATTACTACTTTATGATCGTTGGCACTTAGTATTGGATGAAGTGTCTTGATACGTGAAATCAGGGCTCCAAAAATCAACTTCTAAAGTAACACTAGCCCAAACCTAGGACAACACTTCTCAACAACAACACTAAGGCAATTCTAGCCTAAGCTAGACTCACTGGGACTAAAAAAATTAACAAAATATAGAAATCTCAACAATTACTCGAAAATAACAATAAGAAGGCTAAGGAAATACAATTACGATACAATCCCCAACACATGCTCGAAACCATCCCCGCAATTAGCTAATTAGCATGCTAGCACAATCACAAACAAATTCTAAGGATAGTAGGTCATATCTCATCTCGTAGTTCATCATGTGTGCTTCATTAACCTCTAAATCAAAGTCTTTTCCTTCCGAGCCACCTCTAAATGATGACACACTATCATATTAATGATCCCAGTATTAATATGGTCATTTAGACACCTAATTTGAAGAAATTAAAGATGAAACTAAAACGAGGCAAAAAAATTGTTATGTGATCCACGCAAACAATCCCTAAATTAGTTCTATCAAAGGATCCCTACTAGCTCAAAGAGCTTGTGCCCTGAAAATGGGCACAATTCGAGTGAAACTTACATGTTTAACGTGCCAAACCGAGTCTACCATGTCCCAAAACACTTCCCAACAATAATCAACAATTTACACTCTTAATCGAGCTCTAAAAGTTATTCACAAGGAGGAATTATGAGAAATGAGATGCTGAAAAAGGCATAAACAGAATAAATGCCACCACATTAATCATCATGATAGCGAGACACAGAGGTTGCAATCTCGATGATCAAGTAATGATTGGAGACCAGTGGCCCGTCATTTTTATCGAGTGGATCAACAATAGCATAGTGAAGACCAAGAAAAAAGGCCTACATGAACTACATGCCAAGCCTGCAAGTGCAACAACCAATTTCATTGAATTCGTGAAATGCAGCTCAAGATATTCAGATGTGAAGAACAAATTGAGGTGCAGCTCCAAGGGCTACACTAGCTCAAACAATGAGTTTTACCCCGATGAGGGCTCGAGATTCGTTCAGAATCTCGTGCACAGAAACAAATTATGCTACCCTATTAAATTTTGTATCCAGACTCAACGGAGAGGTCGATACTGCCAACGGACGTTGTCTCGACAAAAAGTGGGTCCCACACCCAAGGATCCACTTATGCCAAAAGCCACAAAGTTGCTCAAAATGAGTTTGAAAGCCTCAGAACCCAAACCAAAGTCCTTCTATACTAAACTAGATGTTCCTGAGCTAATAGAACTATCAAAATTGTATTTTGAGACCTTTTACCTGATGATTTGACTTAAATCATCCGTTCAAGTTTCAAAAGCTACAAAATATAAAAATTCGTATAAAAACAAAATGAATGGTTAGGTGACCAAACTATCATTCCCACGTGGTCATTAGTAAGCAGATAAAATGACCTACAGGGTCAATACAACATCCACTTCTAAAAGGACTATTGTCCTCGAAAGTAAAAAGCCAAAAAGTATTTGAAGTCTCGAACAGGTAGGGATGCTTGGTTCGCAAGTCACGCTCGGTCCTAAGTGAACTCATAAACTAAATGATGCCTACACTACACTTTAGCCACAAGAATCTCCCTTGAATACAACCACCTAATATCTCTAGCCAAAATAGCAAATGTCTCCTCCATGAAGGTTAAACAGTCATCCAACTAGATTGAGTCATATCGGAGCATATGGGACTCGTCAGGAACAGGGAACATTTTTTGGATATTGTTGTGTTCTATGGGTCCATTCTCTGGGTCGTAGAAGGCATCCGTAGAAAAAGGGTTAAATGATTTTGAAAATCTAGTCCCAGTACCTCTTTCTATGATTCACTAAGATGGCCCGTCAACTGTTCTACGAGTCACAGATGAGTCTCATAGGTAGGTCCCACACTCAGTAAAATTTTGGGATCAAAGTTGAGTTCTACAGTTAGGGGCTACAAACCATAGGAAGTCCTATGGGCCGTAGACGGGTCTCATCAAAATTGGTCAAAAGTGAAGGCTTTTGAACTTTTCTACACTTGAACAGGACGATCCGTAGAAATCCCTATGGACCGTAGGAAGTTTCGGCAATTAATTTTTAGGGGCTTTTGGATCTTTTCCTAATTGTTTTAATCCTTAAATATGTCACTTTTTCTTCTATCGTAAGTCCTATATAAAGCTTTTAAGTCCTAAAACTATCCAATTTAAACCCATTCTCCTAATTTCACGAAACCCAACCAAATTCATTCTCCCGAATTCCCTCCCAACCTAAGGAAGAAGAAGAAGCCATAGTTCATTCAAGTGCATCAATTCACTATTCATCTTAGGCTTTGAGTAGCAAGGTATGTGGGTATTCACCCATGGAGTCCATTTCTCCATGCGTTCCCCAAGGTTTTGAATTCCACAATCTCAAATTCAATTGAACAAATTAGGGTTCTTCCAAATTCTACATGGGTTTCATCCAATTATTATTTTTATTGTTGATTAAGTCTTCTAATGCATGATTTAATGTTAATACATGATATTTAATTAAAATTATATGGACCCATGCATAAATTTTGGAAGGTTATGCATGTCTTATGAAAATAATATTTATGATGATAGGGTGATTTTAGATGAAAGTATCAATGATGTCGTGAAAGGTTATCTCACATACGAATATGATTATGATTGTCTAAGGTATTTCTCATATATGGATTCACTTTGGTGAAAGGTTTTCTCACTTATACATGAATTGTAATTTAAGTAGCTATTTTATGTTTTGATCTTAAAATGGGTATTTCAGTATTTCTATTGATCATTGCCTTTCCTATTTTGTAAAGAATATTTGACTTTTGTCTAGTACGTTGGAATTTAGACTTAGCATCGAGAGAGTTTTGCGGTGGAGGCTCAAATAGGATAGTCTCTACTAGCAACCTCTATTCCCTAATGGCATGCCCCCATAGGATTGTCTTAAATGACTTATCTATTGGGTCCAATTTAGCAAAAGATGATGTGTACGGGTTCTACCTGGCAAGTAGAATCTCATTCTTTCGGGATGAGGGATATACCAGATTTCATGAGTTCATTTGGTACGACAAGTAGGTGTACTGAGGTTCTATGCACCATCTTACACCAAGGGTATACTTTGGATCATGGCAAACTTTGTTTTCATAGAACAAAGAAAGGTCCTAGGATGTCTCACAAGCCACATCGAGTAGAGTCTTGCTCATGAATGTGAAGCGTGCCACATTTATGAATAGGAAGCAATAAGACGTTTAGGAAATTTCACTTATTTCATCACTCTAAATTCGTGCAATAGAGTTTATATTTATGTGTCTCTCTTTTAATCCTTATCCAATGTTTTTTAGGATATGGCCCCTCGAATAGCATATGTTAGAAGGAATGTGAATGAGAATGTGGAACAAAAAACTTCTCAAGTTCCTCAAGTTATGTCGGATCTATTGGCCGAAAAATTGACTAATCTAGAGTTTTGGGCCGCTTTTCAAGTGTTGGCTCAAGTTATGACGGCTCAAGCAAATAGAGAGACTAATGCTCCCATGAACCTAAAGTGGGTACAACACCAACTAGAGTGAGGGCTTCACTATGATGAATCCCCCTTTGTTTTATGGTTCCAAGGTTGAGGAAGATCCTCAAGAGTTCATTGATCAAATTTATAAGATATTAAAGATCATGGGAGGGATCATGGTGGAAAAGATGGAATTGACCGCTTATCAACTTAAGGGTGTTGCTCAAGTTTAGTTTAACCAATGGAAAATAGAGAGGGTGATTAATGCGGGTCATCTTAATTGGGAGAAGTTTAAAGTTGCTTTCCTTGATAAATTATTTTCCCTTCAAATGAGGGAGAAAAAGTTGCTTGAGTTTATCAACCTTCATCAAAGGAATACGTGTGTGAAGGAGTATGCCTTGAAATTCACACAATTATCCAAACATACTCCTTCTATGGTTGTTGATTCTAGGGAAAAGATGAGCAAGTTTATTTTAGGAGTGTCTGAAATGGTGGTTAAGGAATTTCGTACAGCCATTCTCATCAAGGAAATGGATATTTCTCATTTAATGGTTCATTCTCAACAAATTTAAGAGGAGAAGCTTAAGTAAAGGTCTAAGGAGGCAAAGAGGGCTAAGACTAGTGACAGTGACTTTTCACATTCAAGGTCTGATAGACATGATTATTCTAGGTTCTAACAAAGGTTTTTCGTTCAAGGTTCCTCCAATGCACCAGCTCCTAAGTTCAACAAAGAAATGGTGCCTAACCCTAAGCCTCAAGGAGGAAATAATGGTAGAAATGGATCTTCAGTTCTCGCATGTCAAAAGTGTGATAAGAGTTATTAGGGGAAATGTTTTCGTTTTGGTTGTGGCAAGAGTGGTCACTACTTGAGAGATTGTTCATCTAGAATTGACAAGCGAAATGATTGTAGGCAAGCTCCACCTAGTGGTTCGGGTTCAAGTACTTCAAAGCAAAATCAATTCTATGCACTTCAAACTCGGCATGATAAAAAGGGTTCTCTCACTGATGTTATTGGTATATTGATAGTTTTTCATCTTGATGTTTATACTAATTTGCTTGATATGTGGCTATGAGATTTGATATTTCTCCGAATGTGTTGTTAGACCCTTTTTCTGTCTCTACTCCTATTGGTGAATCTATTGTGGCTAAGAGAGTCTGTAGAAAGTATCACATCTCCTTATCCTATAGTCAGTTATGTTGATCTTGTAGATCTTGATGTGTTGAATTTTGATGTTATGCTTGGCATAGATTGGATCCATTCTTGTTATGCTTTTGTTGATTGTAGAATCCGAGTGGTTAACTTTTAGTTTCCAAATGAGCCCGTAATAGAGTGGAATATCTATGCCTATAGGTCAGTTTGTTTATTGTCTTAAAGCTATAAAATGATTTATAGGGGAGGCATAAATCATCTTGTATGGGTTTGGTTACCGATTTCGAAACCCCAACACTTGAGTCGATTTCCATTACAAATAAGTTTTTGAAAGTATTTTCCGATAATCTACCCAGTGTTCCTCCCGAAATAGAAATAGACTTCGATATTGACCTTCTCCCAGTTACACAACCTATCTTCATTCTCTTAGCCGTCCCCGTGTCTCTTTGTTAGATATAAAGATTATTTAGCGCAAAATATAACTAGGAGTATATTTAGCCCTAAAATATAAAGAAAGTTACATTGAAACTATTTTCAATATTACAGGGTATTTCGAAAACAAAATGCCTTGTCCACCTACGCACCAACCACTCCACCAACCGCCCACCCACTTCCCCTGCCATTTAAAACCCTAATTTCTTTTCAACCGCTATAACGGCGGCGATGGGTGGCGTAGCCATTCCCACTGCCTCCTCATGAGATTCCAACTTATCTCCGTCAGCTCCATTTTCAACCTAAATTCTCGCCATAACACATACCTTTATAGAAACTTTTCCATGGCTACTCAAACCCTAAATTCCGCCATTAACGGCGAAGTCGTCGACGACGACGATCTTCTATGCTCCGACGCCACCACCACTTCATCTATCATTGAACAAGAAGGAGAGAGGCAGCCAGTTGGACTGAATTGTTTGAACGGTTACTTAAAGGGGGAAGCACGGATAGAGAGAGCTTGGGCTCATTGGAAGAAGTTAGGAGAGCCGAAACTTATTGTTGCTCCGATGGTTGACAACTCAGAGTTACCTTTTCGTCTGCTGTGTCGAAAGCATGGTGCTCAAGCTGCTTACACACCTATGCTTCACTCCCGTATCTTCAGTGAAAATGAGAAGTATCGCTCTCTTGAATTTACTACCTGCAAGGTATCTAATTCTCGTTGTTGTATGGAAATTCAGATTTGTAAACTACTTTGTCATTGGAAATCACTAACTTTAGTTCAAATTTTGTGTTTGTCTTAAAAAATTCATTGAATGTGTACAAATTAATATTTTAGAACCCCGTAACATAAAAGAACTAGAATCCCAAACCCATAAGATTCAAATTTTGGCTTACTAATGTGCATTTTGAGAGTTCATAGTGCTCCAAAGCATTTAACTTTCCTCAAGAGACAAACTATCGAGTATAAGAATGAAAAGGTCAGAATAGCATGATTTTATGGAATGTGCGAATCACTTCTTTTCACTTTAGTAGCTTAAGATGAGAAATGTTCTATACGTTCTTAACTGAACTATTGTACAAAATGCATTTGACTTGCAGAATAACATTGTAATTTTTCAACTCTTGCTTACCTTGTTTGATATATATTTTGTTACCTTTTTGTTTTTTCTAGGCTCTGATCTTGTACTTTATCCCTTTGTCATTTTGTAAATTGCAGGAGGACCGTCCACTTTTTGTTCAATTCTGTGCAAATGATCCAGACACTTTGCTAGAAGCAGCTCGAAGAGTAGAGCCTTATTGCGACTATGTGGACATCAACTTGGGGTAAACTCCTTTCCCATTCGTTTCCTTTTTCTAATCTTAGGATTTGTTATTTTGGATTGTATTTCTTGACATCAACACACTTTATGGGATGAAGGGATATAATGTATTTGAACTGTGAATACATCTTCGCCTCAGTTGTAATTCAAGTTAACATTTCAATTTAACCTAGTAATTAGGGATAAGGAGACTACATTCAAGTTTGTACAAGTTTCTTGAAAACTGGACTCTGTTTTGCTTGAGAAACATTTATCTACATCATGGGCTCTATCTGCAACTTGGAATTAGTTGAGGCAAAGAAAAGTCAGTTTATGAGAATTATTTTTGGGTTTGCAATGGACAGTTGGGTAACAGCACCCTAGATGACATCATTATTCATCACTCTCCTTTGCTTCCACCTCCTTCTCTCCCTGAAGTAACTAATTTCACCTTAATTTACTTATAGTAGCCACCTAGCGCTGTCTATGCCCTGCTTGAAGTCAACTATGTGGTTATAGGCTAAGTTGCTCGGACTCTTCACTTTTGGTGCTGTACCCGTGTCGACACGACGTGGGTGTGGGATCCGTGTCCGATTTGGTCAACCAATTTGGGTACTTTGATCAAAATCGATGGGAAAGTCCGGGCAATTTAATGATTTTTGTAATCAATACAAAAGCTAAGGTGAAATCGAAGGAAATGAAATACCTTTTATTAAATATTTTTGTGTCACTCCTTTTCCTATGATCTCCTTCTAGGATTCTCCCTTTTTTTTTTGACAAGGTAAAGCTCCTTCCTAGATACTCCTCAAGTTAATATCTCATAATTTAGGTTTTATTGCTCTATTTTTAGATATTCTAATTATTTTTAGGCGAATCCCCGCACCCATATCCATACATGGATCCGTATCCCCGAATCTTAAAAATTAGATCATGAAGGATCCAACCTTTAGGTTCGCACCCGTATCAGACACCCACACCCAAGTCCGAGCAACTTAGGTTATAGGGAGTTGAGCGATTGTTTTGATGAGTTATTGTATCTTGAGAACCATATGTTTAGTAAAATATGATATATAATAACGGCATTGCTGCTCCCTAGTTACAAGTAGCAGAAAGGATGACCTTAAGGTTTCCATTAGGACTGCCAAGTGAAAAAAATTACTCCCACTGGAAGGCCTATTATCAGGCTCGATGTTGGGAGAACTCCATTCTTTGAAGTTCGATCCACTAAATCACCTTTTGGTCGAGTCGCCGACTGATTTTGATGAAGTTAACTGTAAATTTTGTCACGTCGCTGACTTCATAAAATGGTGCACTAGCAACTTCTTGTTCGAGGAGGCATAGATTTGGTACAGACCTTAACCGAGTTGGATGTGCTTGGGGCTCCAGGTCCTGATCACAGAATGAACAAGCTTTGCTTCTTGGCGACCTTCAGATGTAGAGCAGCAGAAGAATAACAAATTTGGGATTGCTTTAGATGTTGTATTAGGTTTCAAGATGCAGAAAATTTGTGAAATTTGTAAGGTTTTAACTAGTAGAATTCGGAAAAGTACTTCGGCTTGATGGGTTGCGCTGTTGCCAAAGCATAGATGCTAATTTGAAGTATATGAAGTAAAAAATTGAATTAGCAGTAAAGAGCTTAGGACAAAGCAGCTTTTGTTTTCCAGTTCAAGATGAGCATGTCCTTAATTGTGATGCTTTTTTTCCCACTTCTAAGCAGACTGTTTTATGCATGTTACTGTAGTTTGTCTTACGCTATGTTTACCGGATTATCTAATCGGATCTCGGATCATTTACCATGCATCTTTATTTTAGTTGGTTTAAATTGTATTTTCCACGCAGGTGTCCCCAGCGTATTGCAAGACGAGGGAATTACGGAGCATTTCTCATGGATAATCTTCCCCTTGTGAAGTCTCTGGTAGAAAAGTTGGCTAACAATCTTGATGTTCCTGTGTCATGCAAAATACGAGTTTTCCCTAATTTGCAAGATACACTTAGTTATGCAAAGATGTTGGAGGATGCTGGTTGTTCTCTTTTAGCAGTGCATGGCCGAACAAGGGATGAAAAAGATGGAAAGAAATACAGAGCCAATTGGGAGGCCATCAAGGCTGTTAGAGAGGTTGTTAGGATTCCTATCCTTGCTAATGGTGATATACGGCACATGGATGATGTACATAACTGCTTGGAAAAGACTGGTGCTGATGGGGTACTTTCGGCAGAGTCTCTTCTTGAGAATCCAGCTCTATTTGCAGGATATCGAACTGCTGAATGGGGATTGAGCACTGCAGGAATCAAGGAAGATGGTAAGCTAGACCAATCTGAGTTACTCGTAGATTATTTGAAGTTATGTGAGAGACATCCAGTGCCATGGAGAATGATCCGTTCTCATGTGCACAAGATGTTGGGAGAGTGGTTTAGGATCCAGCCAAGTGTTAGAGAGGATTTCAACCAGCAATCCCAACTCACCTTCGAATTCCTTTATGACTTGGTAAATCGATTAAGGGAACTTGGAGTGAGTGTACCACTTTATGTGAAGGAGAATCAAGAGGAAGCTATAGATACCACTTAGTTAAACAATCTAACATAGATTGTCATTCTTCGTAGCAAAAATAAAAGTTAGATCGTCATTCTTTACTACAAATTTATGTTAATTTTTTTAGGAGAGATATTTATTTTACTCCTATCCTCCTCCCTATATAGAAATGGGACTTTTGAGTACTAGCATAGCAGTGGATTGTTGTACAAAATGTTGTGCAGATTGTACTACAAGTTATGGCCAATTTTTTAGTGAATAAACACGTCGATTTCAATTCTCTTTAAGTAAACCACGTGTAACTGTAACCATTTATCTTACTTATAACATACTCCCTCCGTCTAGCAATAGTTGTCCAATAATACTTATTTAATTTTAAAAATCTAGAGATAACTTATCTTTTGTGTCTATTTTACCCTTGCAATTAAATAATATTTATCATCTAACACATTTTCAAAACATTAAATTTAATAAAGTCAAAGGATAATATAGTAATATTGCCTCTATTATTTATTGTTTCTTAAGAGGTGTGTCAAGTCAATTACACTATGTTTGGATCATTGTTACCCATTGTTTCATAATGTATTGTATTGTACTGTATTGTATTGTATTGTATTATATTGTATAGTATTGTATGGTAGATATAATGTTTGTCTAGACTGTATTGTTTGCTACTGTTTAATAACATTTTAATTGTATCGTACTGTATTGTAATTTATAAATTTACTAAAATGTTCTTAATTATTTTAGGGTGGGAGGTTTGACTGGGATTAAATAATATATGGTAAATAGTAAAATAATATTATGAAATATTAAGTAAAGATATAATTGGAAAAAGAAATTAAGTAACAATGGGAACACATCAAATCGGTTGTTCCATAAAATGGGGGTTTTCATTGTTACGTAACGAAATTTAACAATACAATAAATTTTAAGTAACAATCAAAACAAACATTGTATGTAGATAACAATATAATACAATATAATGGTAACAGAAGGACAACTATTGTTAGACATGGGGAGTTTCTGTCGTTCCCTCTCCACTATACTAAAGCAAATGAGAAGACTTAATTTTATCTCCTTAGATACTTGTATAAATACTAGATATTAGGTGCCCGCGCCAACACAGGCCCAACGTATGTTAGTTTTTTGTCTCAATTTATGTGACACAAATGGAATTTGAAGAGTCAACTAAGTTTTTTTATGTGTTCTTTTTAAAATATTTTAAAAATTTATAGTGATTTATAATACCTTTTATGTCATTTTCAAATAATATATGTTACTCATTTTGTTCCATTTTACATGACACAAGTGATTCTAGGAAAGCCAAAGAAATTTCTTAAATGATTCTCACATATTTTTAGTTGTTATTTTACTGTGATTCTCATATATGATTTTTAACTATTTTTTTTTTTAAAAAAAAATATATATATATATATATATCTTAAATTGTTACAAGCTTTTTTTTTTAATGCAATTTTCTTTTTTTTTAGGTAATAAATGCAATTTTCAAATATTTAACAAATTTTTTAAAAAAAGACAAAAAATATTAAAACAAAAGAAAGTACTACAGTTTTCAAATCATTATATTTCTATATTAAAATGTTCAAATCTTAAAAACTCCACATATATGCACAAATTAATATAAGGAAGACAAAAGAATTTTTTAAAATATATATGTGAAAGTTTTTTCTAATAATACCACATATATATTTCATTTTAAAAATATGACTCCCTCCATTTCGATTTATATGAACTTGTATTTTATTTCATTTTAAAAAGAAAATAACCTCTAAATTTTAATTTTTTTATATATCATATTTAAGATCACAAAATTAAAAAAAAAATTTTAATATATTTCATATATTTTAAATTTAAAACCACAAAATTTAAATATACATATAAATTTTAATTTTAATTGATTTCCACCAAATATTATACTTGATATATAATTATTAAGAGCTAAATGTAATTATAATTTATTTACTTTCATGTAACAGAGATGTATCATTTCCGAACATATCCACTGGCTTAAGAGAAGGGTGAGACTCTAATTAATGGGAAAAAACGATTTTAAAAATTTAAAGTTACAAAAATAATAGATTAATTTAGAATTTATTATGCAAATTATGTGGGATATTAATATTTTGTATTGGTTGAGAGAGAGATTTTTTAAGTTGCTAATTATTGTGATTTATAGTATATTTTACGTAATTTTCACATAATATATATTATTCCCTTTGTGCTGATTTATGTGATACAAATGAAATTTCAAAAGTCAATCAGTTTTTTTTATACCATTTTTCGTAGCGGAAGGGGTAGTTGGTGAAGTCATAGAAGTAGTAGTGTAGTAGGTGGTAGTGTGGTAGGTGAGTAACTTATTTTAAAGATTTTATTATAATATCTTTTTGCTAAGTGTCTTAATCTTGATATCTCTTTAATATTATTTTTTGGTAGTGTTAAATTCATGGTAATATGTAGTAATATTTATTGTAATA